>JAHXMU010000074.1:474174-507035 GCA_019455685.1 Philornis downsi
AGAGATGACACAATTTTCTATGAAAAATCTCAGGGATGACACAATTTCCTATAAGAAATTGCAGAGATGACACAATTTTCTATGAAAAATCTCAGGGATGACACAATTTCCCGTAGGAAATCATAGGGACTAGACAATTTCCTATAAGAAATCGAGGGACCAACAATTTTTCTATAGAATATTGCGGGAACGACAAAATTTCCTATAAGAAATTGCAGAGATGACACAATTTTCTATAGAAAATCGCAGGGATGACACAATTTCCTATGAGAAATCGCAGGGATGACATAATTTCCTATAGAAATTCGCAGGGGCGGCACAGTTTCCTACAGGCAACAATTTCCTATAGGAAATAGCGGAAACAACAAAATTTCCTGTAGGAAATCGTGGTGACTAAACAATTTCCTTTAGAATATCACGGGACCAACACAAAAGTTGGAGAAACGATACAATTTTCTGTAGAAATTCCCAAAAATAACACAATTTCCTATAAGGAATCGCAGAGACAACACAATTTTCTATAAGAAATCGCAGGGACGACACAATTTCCTAAAGAAAATCGCAGGGACGACACAATTTCTTATAGGGAATCGTAGGGACAACACATCTTCCTGTAGGAAATCGTAGGGACTAGACAATTTTCTATAAGAAATCGAGGGGCCAACAATTTTCCTACAGAATATTGCTGGGACGATGCAATTTCCTGTGGGAAATCGCAGAGGTGACACAATTTTCTATAGGAAACCGCTGGGATGACACGATTTCCTATAGGAAATCGCTGGAATGACACAATTTTCTGTTGGAAAATGCAGGGATGACACAATTTCCTATAAGAAATCGCAGAGATAATACATTTTTCTATAGAAAATCGCGGGGATGACACAAGTTGCTATAGGAAATTGCAGGAATGACACAATTTCCTATAGAAAATCGTAGGAATCATACAATTTCTTACAGAACATCGCAAGGATCACACAATTTCCTATAGACAAACAATTTTCTATGGGAAATCGTGGGAAGAACACAATTTCGTATAGCAAATATTGATTGGGCAGCACATCTTCCTATAGGAAATCGTGGGGACTAGACAATTTCATATAGAAAATCGTGGGGCCAACACAATTGTTTATAGAAAATCGTGGCGCCAACACAATTCTCTATCGAATATCGCGGGGACGACACATTTTTCTATAAGAAACAGAGGGGACGACACATCTTATATGAATGAAACCATTTTCTATGGAGAGAGAGAGCGAAAATATAATCATTCGAATATTGCAGGGATGACGGAGTTTTCTATAGAAAACCGTAAGGGCGTTGTGCGCCATAAGAAATGCAATATCAGGCCATAACGCCCCTATTTTCTACAGCATTGCCAGACCCAATTTTACATTCTATCTTAAATACGAAAAGATATTATGAAGTTTAATTTCTCCTCAGTTGTGGAAATTGTTCACTATCAGACCTCGTGGCAGCGAAAAAATAAAATAAATTGTTATTTGAGAATAAAGCTTCATAAAATATGAAAGAGTCTGAACTCAGATTTAACTCAAACAAAACTCTATGTCAAGAGCAAACATAATAATTTAATAAAATTTCATACAAATTTATGGTAACGCAGTTAATCCGATGTTAGAATAAAACTTATGTTTATGACATGTTCTCAAATTATTCTTATGTACAGTACTGCGGAGTGAGATAATAGGAAAATATCTTTTACTAAAATAAAACTTCCTATTTGTTACTAAATTTACTAAATTCCTACCATGTTTTGCCAAATGTAACCAAGTCGTTTTACATTACATTTAAAATCATGTTGTAAATGTGTAAACATTTCATTTTCTGTTCTAGTAATTCGGGTGGTTTGTAGAACTCATTTAGAAAAGGACTGACGTTTAATTTTCTTTTCTGGCATTTACTAAATGTATCCTTGAATATGTGATGCAGGCAAATTGACCTTTCCTTCTAATTGCACTAAAAGTATATAATTAAGTTTATACAAATTTTGCACGAGAACTTAATAAAACGCGCTGAAAATTTGCCAAAGTTGTCTCTTAATATGCTCTCATAAGTGCTCGTGCAGAATGAATAGTAATGGTGATGATGATGATGACGATGACGACGATGACGCCGGTAATGAAGGCGATGGGAGAAGGCAATCTGGGCGGATATAAAATATTTATTTCATTTAAACATGAAACTGGCAAATAACTGATGTCCGTAGACTAGAAGGGGTAGTTATTAGAATGATTTATGTGTATTTACATTCGTAATGTTTTAGGAGGGAGTTGCCGGGTAAACTAGAGAATATAATGATTTGTGCATACATATATGATGAAAATAGTTAAAGATTGGTATAGCGCAGTTTCTATTTTGTTTTCAAAACATCTTTATTTTATCTTCCAAATCTCTTTCTCTTACATCACCTTCAATGTATTCGTCAAGACACTATTCCAAAGTTTATTTTAATGCTCGGAGCATGCCAAAGAGCCACTACTCGCTATGGCCCTCACAGCGCGCTTCAAATTACGTTTAACTTCTTCAGACTACTCTATAGTAGTGTTTTGAATTACAAAATAACTAAAAGTAACAGGATAGTAAACCAAGCAAATATAATGGTTGTAGAGTAAATGTAGTTGAATTTTTAGGGGAAAAACTTACGCATTGTGAGATGGTGAAATATGGGTATTGTGATGGAATGACACGTGACATTGAAATAGTACACCTTACTCACAGTTTACCGAATAAGACTGTCAACATAATCTTTAATTTTGGAGCAATTTTTTCATCTTTTCAGTCTTGGTTGGATTTGCAAAATATTTATTACTTCCAAATCATAAGCATAAGTCCAAGTTCAGTCGAGATTTGAATGATTAATATGTTAGAAGGGGTTTTTTCAGGTCATGTGCAATTATTCCAATCGGTTGCCAACTGATGTTTTCATTTAAATTGCCTCTTAACAATACATTCAACTTTATTCAGGAATATGCTGTTTGTTAACGCCGATCGTCTACAAATGTGTACTCCCTTGACAATGTGGCTTCACCTTGAATCTCTGGCAACAGCCCCATATTCAAATTCATGCACAATTCGTGGGAAGTGAATTGAGTGACTGCTGCGGTATTGTATAATAATGTATATATATTTTTATTTCTATACTCTGCGGGCGCGCCACCTATCAAGCATTAATTGTATTAACTATGGGATCAAAACAAGCAAAAACTTCTTGGTTATCATATAAACATTCAACTAAGTGGATCTTACACAAACGTATTGATTGTTATGATCACATCGGGGAAGGCTTTTTCTTAATATTTTTACAGAATTGTTTAGTTACATTTGTTCATCTCCACCAGCAGCCACACCAATCTTGTTATTTTAGATTCATTGGATAGATAGATTATCCAATTTGGGAGTCATTCATCGCTCGATATCACGCTCCGTTGACATGCTGCCAAATGTTCATTACTCATAACTACTTTCATTACGAACTCAAGTGTTACAGTGCTGTGTTCTTGTCAATATATCGAATGGCAAACAACTGCCGTTTTAAAATAATAACTTATTTTATTAAGATTGCCGCTGCCTTATGTATGAGAAGTCCTCCTCACACGTTATTTCAATATCTTTCCAGCTTTATAACTTCTTTAATGCTTTATTAACACACATTCCAAATGCCGCTGCCGAAAAAAGTCATTCATATGCTTCCTCAACAGCTTCGTCCTTGGGTAAGTAGGTTTTAAACTAAGATTATAAACCAAGGCACCATGATATAGTCAACACTGTCGGTGGCATGTAACTTCTATCTTCACATTCTTACATTAAACTTACAGATCAATATGATTCAAAATATTCCGATGAATCCGATTTTCATGAAGAATATGATCAATCTGGGAATCGTTATAAAGGACCCCAAATAAATTTTCCACTAACTAAAAAAGATATTGATGTTTTAATCGATTTATTCCGTAAGAAAAAGGTAATCACAACAACTGCCTGTAATCAAGGAAAATTTCTACAAATTTGTAATCTCTTCCAGTCTAACCGTCTTCATGCCCGTTATGTGGGTCTTATATTAAGAGAAGCCGCCATCAAACTACGGACATTACCCAATTTGAATACGGCCTCAACGGCCATCTCGAAACAGGTAACCATCTGTGGTGACTTACATGGTAAACTTGACGATCTCCTGGTGGTGTTCTATAAGGTAAGAGAGTAGAGAGAAATATAATTTCGAAACAGATAGAACTATTTGAGAATATGTAGGACCTCCTTATATAATTGCTTTCCATATTTCAGAATGGTTTGCCCTCCTCGGAGAATCCGTATGTCTTTAACGGCGACTTTGTGGATCGCGGTAAAAAGGGTTTGGAAGTGTTCCTGTTGTTGCTGGCCTGTTTTCTGGCTTTCCCCAATGGCGTCTTTCTAAATCGCGGCAATCATGAGGATTCAGTGATGAATGCTCGCTATGGTTTCATACGAGAAGTTCAGCAAAAATATAGGGTAAGTAAAGAGATTTGGCCAAAGAGCAGGCCAATTAACAAATAAAATATGTTTACTGGAGCATTTCAAGTAAACGATCAAGCAATCGCTTAAGGTCTTAATCTATGGGAGTGATAATATAAAAATATAAATGTTCATCAGGCTGTAATGGCGTAACGTTAGTAATTTGTTCTAGGCTTGCTATTGGAAGTTTTGTTGATTCCAATTATTGAAATGTAAATCTGAAGTATGGAAGTTGATATTATCGTAAGGAGGACACTTCCGAAACCCCTGTGGATGCCGCAGACTGAATCACTGGGACATGCATAAAAGGATCAAAGTTTCGATAATTTTCAAAAATTAAAACCATTACGGAAAATAGACGACCCAGAGGCCTGCTGGAAACGGATGACCAATGGCCGTTTGCGGAATAAACTGCAAAAGTACCTGCCTTGCTCCATTACGTAGCAGTAGAAATACTGTGGAGTACAAAGTCCTTGAGAGTCGAATTTCTTTTAGTGTACAAACTGTTCCATATGGAGAACAGACTGCCGAAATCTCTTTGGAGTAATGAGAACTGAAACTGCTGTAGTGTAAAGGCTGTGAACGGCTGGGGGATCTTTGTAGGTAACAGATGAAGATTAAATTGCGCGTGATGAAACTGCTTTGGTGAACATGTTTTTGAAGTCTTTGTGCTGTGCAGACACTGCAACAATAGCTTCATTGAATATACAGTAGAAGGGTGAATCCCTTTTAAGGATTGAAATGTTTACAGTAAAGATAAAGAAACGTTATGTCAAATACATAATTGAATCTATAAAACTAAATCTCATAAGGTGTCTAGAAATGAAAACCTTTGGCAAGGATATACAAACGGTTTAGTTGAGGGACTCAGTTGAAAAAAGCTGGCTAAAGATTGGGGTCTCTGTGGTGTGTAAACGATGGAAACTCTATATATTGCAGACGACCAATGACTTTGTACTGTACAAACGATGAAATTCTTCTAAAGGACGATGTAGCGAAACCACTTTTGGATACAGGTGATCGAATCTCTTGTGATTCGCATAAAGAGAACCTTCGTGGGAGTCATATGACCGAGTTCGAATAAGAAGATTTGGAATACGTAATCCAGTATTTGTATACGAACTTGCTGTTTAAGCTCATTGTTCAGCCTTAACTGAATAATTTGGTCTCCCTGGTTAAAACCCGCTAGCGATTGAATCTGAACATAGGTCAATTCAACTATGGCAATGACAACTACTTCGGAAGACTTCACGTTAAAGCGCTTGATATTTGCGACGGAATCTTATACGTCCCCTAAAAATTCTTTGCCGAGAATAAGTCAACTCGAAATTCGATCATAAATGAAGCAATTTGTGAAGAAGATGTGAGAAATGTCATCCAATTCATAAGGAGATCTGGAAAAGTTCGATATTGATACCAATATTTTGACAACTAACGAAGGTCTTTAAAATAATTTGTAAATGTGATTGCAAATTATTCACATCCGAAAAATGAGTGCATATTCAATCAGTTTTAGAAGCAGTGACAATGCAATTTTTGAGAAATACTTGAATTGGTATGTTTGCTGGGAGAGACATAAAATTAAGCGCCATGTACGGCGCTTACTTTTTAATGAACTAAATTTTCATTTTAACTCCCAGCTGGCATTATTAATTCGGCTCAAAGAGGATAGGAGGAGATGTATAAATCTACATATCACAGTAAAGTTGGGCCGAGTTTTAGATGAGAAGGTTCTTTATTCGTTGAAAGCAATTAATTTCTTTCGTACTCGTTTGCTGCCAAGGTAATATTTATCAATTTATTCTCAGTATTTCGGTACGCTCCAGTAAAACTGTGCAATTTTCAGTCATTGCGTTTACAGCCATTATAAAACGTTGTAGGCAAACAGCAAAGTTAACTTTATAATCAATAGATGGAGTTTTTACTAAACCCACATTTGCTAGTTCTTTTTCAAGTTGTGAGAAGGCGGCCGTAACATTTCAAAGCTTTCAATTGCTTATGTCTGGCTTGTAATCTTCCTTACGGTTGTTGTTCTCATAATTTAAAGCGTAAATGCTTCGTTTAATGTTAGTACTTAAGATCCAGTAAGATTTAAGATAAATTCTATTTCTTTTTTTTTCTCAAAATTTGTCACGAAATTATCCCAGATATGGCACATTGTAGGTGTCATATGTGCCGTCAGATATTGTTGAAATTTTATGTGTTTAAAATTTTCCCCCCTGTTACCCCGAAAATTTCACTGATTTTTGCATAAATACGAATTGGTGGAAAACATCTGATACTTATCTTAAATGCTTTCATCATATATTTTTTTCACTTCTTTCTCTCTTGTTCACCTTTAGCGCAATGCCTCAAAATTACTACGTCTGATTGATGAAGTTTATCGCTGGCTGCCTCTGGGCACCGTAATTAATAGCCGGGTGTTGGTGGTGCATGGCGGGATATCCGATACAACCAATTTGGATTTAATTAAAAGTCTCGATCGTGGCAAGGTAAGTGCGACCATAATCACATGACTGAGATGGACATGATAATAACACGACAGCAAGTATCCCACTGGGACAAAGATGACAGACTGTCCTTAAAGAGGATGATTAGTTCATTGACTGGCTAATTTCCTTTGGGTTCATCGATGCCATTCTATTTGTTGTGTTTTTTGTTCTTTTGCGCTCATTGCAGATGTTGCCTGTGTTGTGATATATTACACATATAATGTAGTTATCCCTTTTATTTGTTGCTTCATTTCGTTTTGATATTGACTCCAGTGACATATTATTATTAAGGTATTTCTTTGTATTTGGCGATGATGTCCTTCAGCAGCGCAGAGTTCTGTTCCTTAGGGTAATTATGCTATCATAAATTTGCTACAAGTCATTGGTCTGTGAGAACTATAAACATTATAAGTTGATATCTTCTACATCCCAGTGGCAGATTTTTTCAGTCCGTTGTTCTCGTTTATTCGTCTGTAACAAAAAGTGTCAACGGCATTGTTATATATTTAATTAAATTTAACTAAAATGTTGGCCATTTATGGCAGAAATTTCCCCATTGCACTGGAGGGTTATAAAAACTAAGGTCACACAAATTGTGAACATTTCATCTAAGTGGTCATGTGGTGCAAGATGTAGTCGTTATCTTCATTCTCAGTTATGGTCGAATTTCATAATATATTGAATGTTGAAATTTCGAAATGTTGAAATATGAAAACATCGAACTATACAATATAGTGAGATATTGAAATATTAAAACACTGCATGGTTAATACATTGAAATATCATTTGGAAATATTTCATTTACTTTGGCGCACATTTTTTTGATTTTGGCTAACTGAAATATAAATGTCTAATATCATAATACTTTTAAATCATTTCGTTGCGAGAGCTTTCCTTGTTTTTCCGTTTTAATTTTTAAATATTGTCATTTCACCTCGAACAACTTTGCAAAACCCACAAATGAAATCCAAAGTAGAAGTAACTTGAACCGTATTCATGTCAATTCAAACAAAATTTTGTGATTTTATCCTTCTGCAATGTGCTGCTCCTTTACAAAAGCTAGCGTAACCAAAGAACAGTTCTGACTAACCATCCATCCATTATGTTTTCCTCAAATGATATGATATCCTCCTGTCACTTAACTCACATCATGGCGACACTCCCTTCCTCTTATCCACATCGAAGGAAGCGTTTAGGTTCCACTTCATTACTCAGTTATTAAAACTAATAAAGTTCATAAACATTTTGTTAAGCAATAACACGTCAAGGGGGAGGAACTTGAAGAGGGCCATGAAATTTCCATGGTTATTAAACCATATTTCCGTTCGTGTAGAACAGCTGCTCTCCAGTTCTCCTTGCTGCTCTTTATAATTCTATCACTCGCTTTTACTTAACATTCTATCGTATTGTTTCTATTTCTATGAAAATTTCCCTTTGATTCTGTTGTTGCTTTGGACTGGACTATGATGACTCCGCCATGGATTGCTGCTACTGCTGATGTGGGTGTCTGCACAAATGAATGTTGGCGACTGCGATTGACGATGTTGCCTGCGTTTCTTACCATATTCAGTATGTGTCGATATTGCGACCTCCAGTGGAACAGACAGGCGGTGAAGGTATCGATAAAATTGAGTGGAAGCAGGTGAGTTCTTGAAAATAACGATGCCATTCAGAAAAAGTTCTTCAACTTTCAGGAATTTAAATCAAATAAATAGGAAAACACTTAAGTCATTTGTATAAAAGGATTAATTTATGAACAAAAATGAAAATTAGCTCCGTGACAGAGTGTGATTAAAGTTATACTAGAAGTCTCTCCGTACAAAGTTGATAAAATTTTTGTGGAAAATAATAGGCAGAACATACAACCGTACAGTTTGTTGGGGAAACATTGTGGGCCAAATCCGACAACTGTTTGCCGCTCTTCTATTGACTTATTGAAATAAGCTAGGCTTTCCTTTTAAATCTGTAAAATAATGGTAGAACAATGTTTTGAGGCATATTTGTATTTTCTGTTATAGAATTGATCTTATTATATATACAAAAGTTCGAATTTCGAAAAACGTAATTTTGAATTTGTAACTCTCGCGCCTTCTACGGGATAAGTGTATGTAAAGGCTAATTTTTTAATCTTAGTTTTATTTTTTTTAAATCGAATAAAACACTCAAATTTGCTTCATATGTTTAAAATTTTTATTGGTATCGATAAATTGGTGTTTGCCATTTAATTTTTAAAGATAATTTCATGCAAATGTTGTCCGCGGCTCCGTCTCAAAATGTCCATTCGAAAGGTCCAATTTTCCGTAACCTTTCCGGGCATTTCGGCCTGCATTCCACGAATAACGCGTGTTATGTTATCTTGTAAGGCTTCAATAGTGTTCGGCTTATCCAGATAAACTAACGACTTGACATAACCCCACAAGAAATAATCAAGAGGCAAGATCTTAGGGGCCAACTGACAGGGCCAAATCGAGAGATAAGCTGCTCACCAATTTCATCCCTCAACATATCCATTGTTTCACGAGCAGTGTGGCATGTTGCATCGTCCTGATGAAACCACATATCAACCAAGTTCAACTCAGCCAATTGGGGCAAAAAAAAAAAAATCGCGTATAACGGCTCGATATCATTCGCCGTTGACAGTAACGCTTCTTCCACGGTCGTCTTTGAAGAAAAATGGGCCGATAATGCCACCAGCCCATAAACCACACCCGACTGTCGTTTTTTCGGGATGCATCTGTAATTCATGTATGAGATCTAGCTGTTCATCACTCCAGATGCGACAGTTTTGCCTGTTTACGTATCCGTTCAGCAAGAAATAAGCCTCATCGCTGAGCACAATTTTTCGATAAAAACAACGGATTTTCATTGAGCTTTTGTAAGGCCCATTCAAATCTTGCGTGAGTTGAATTTTATAGGCTTTCAAACCCAAATCGACGTGTAAAATTCTCCTTGTGGTTGAGTAACACATGCCCAATCGCTGAGAACGGCGACAAATTGACATTTCACGATTATCATTAACACTGGTCGCTACGGCTGCAATATTTTCTTCGGTACGCACTCTACGCATGCGAGTCGATGGTTTTATGTCGAACAAAGTAGATTTGGTGCGAAATTTTGAGATAACAGCACGAATTGTTGGTTCAGCAGTCGTATCAAACGATGCACATTAGTCACAGTGCACGAATTTTGATAATACGACGATTTGTAATCGTTTCTCGTTTGTTAGTCTTTTCATGATGAAATGGCAGAGTATGCTGTGCACTTTTCACTTTGACAGATGGCGTTTGGGCACCATTACCAACCAGTGCCACCAACCTGAAAAACTTAAATCTTAAAAAATCACCCTGAAGCATATACATATATATAAGTATATCGCGAATACAAATTTTTGTGGCCAACTCCTAAAAATGTAATCTAGTTCGTTTAATCATTATTTACAAAATATTTTGATTCTACATCAAGTCAATCGTCAGCTTAATGCTTAAAAAAATTTTCCTAAAAATTTGGTTTATTTTTGTCATAATTTTTTTAGGATTGCGATTTTGCCTTAAATTCCTCCAATTAGTTTTTGCACCTACCAAATTGACGAAGTTATGGGAATTTTATAGCGTTTTTAATTATTTTTTCCAGCAATTTTCGATAAAATTGATTGAACTCCGACAATTTATGTCCAATCGTTATTTGAAACATATTTTTTGAAGACTTTATATCTGCTTCAATGTGATTTTACCTAATATTTTGGCTTTACATTAAAAGTTTTCCAGTGTATTGAGAGTGATCATAAACATTGGTGGACAAATTTTGTGAACGTAAAAGTAAAAACGAGTTCCAACAAATTATGCAATCAGAGTACGAGAAATACATCTTATCTCTTTACTCTTTAATTTTTCAAAAGACATTTATCTTTTTGAGGAATCGAACCTGCCCTTCCAGCGGACGCGTTTGAAAATTGATTAGATTACTGCTTAGTTGTTAGTTCTTCACATGAATTTCAAGTTCTAATAGCCAATGTAATCACTGTGCGAAAGGCTTTTCTTCCTTTTCTTATGTGTGTGTTTTCATTTCTATGTATTTGGATTGGAAATTATGTTGAATTGAAAAACATGATTCAAAATCTTTCAAATGATGTCTGCAAAAAGGAGACCAGACAAACAATGAAAGATTTTTTGTTATGGCAGAAATGGGGTGTATAATTTGACAATAAATATCTCTTGAACTAATGGCTATCCTACTTTCATATTAACAGATTGGATAAGACATAAATAACTCTTTATAAACGAAAACAAAGTCTGAAATATAAATATATACATTTTTTATTACTATAAGAGTCAAAATATGTTTGAATTTTACCATTTTCTCATAAGAAATGATTTAAGAAGAAATTTTACAAAAAAAACAAGAAAAAAAATTCGAGCTTATATTGCCTAGAATTATGGTATATCTCCACCTAAATGCTAAGGCAGCATAGGGTTTCATAGGTTTTAAGGCAATATTAGAAACGAATACTAATTCTATGTTCGAAAAAAGCCTATTATTACCTATTATGAAGCTGTAAATGTTCCCAAGTACTTCATCACATTAGGTTTTGTAATATTACTAATGTTTAACTGCGATTTTCCATAACAATAAAGTATGTTAAAAGTACGAGGTGTGATCAAAAAATAACCGTTATTTTACTTATTTATCAATACCTGTCGTGTCCCCTTCAAAGTAATCCCCCTCAGATGTAGTACACTTATGCCAACGTTTTTTCCAATTCTCGAAACGCGCTTTTTGGTATCGCCTAGCGCCAGTTTCGATTTTTCTTTAATCTCCTCAATCATAGCAAAACGCTTTCCTTTCATCGGTGTCTTCAGTTTTGGGAAGAGGAAAAAGCCAGGCGGGGGCCAAGTCCGGTGAATACGGTGGTTGATGCATGATTGCGGTTTTGTTTTTGGCCAAAAACTCACGCACAAACATCGATGTGCGAGCTGGTACGTTATTATGGTGCAAAATCCATGATTGTTGTTCCCACAGTTCTGTGCGTTTCTGACGAATTGCTTCGCGCAAACGGCGCATAACTTCAAGGTAGTATTCCTTATTGACCGTACGACCTTGTGGCAAGAATTCATGATGGACCACGCCATTGCAGTCGAAGAAAACAGTGAGCAAAACCTTCATATTGGATCGAACATGACGTGCTTTTTTCGGTCTTGGACTCTTCTGGACGCTTCCATTGGGGTGAATGGGCTTTGGTTTCAGTGTCATAGCCACACACCCATGATTCGCCACCAGTTATGACCTTTTTGAGGAACGACGTTCAACAACACCTGAGCAATGTCCATGCGATGTAGTTTTTGTTCAAAATTTAGCAATAAATGAAATTTAGCAATGAAAAGTTTCAACAAAAACATTTTTCTACTTTCAACTACTGTCTACTGTCAACAAAGAATGTTTTCCCACATAAAAAGTGCTAACTAAATAATTGTTTTTCTATATGAAACGTCAGCAAAGACTGTTTATAACGATCGGGTTCTGTGCGTAATGTGTCAACAGACACTTTTCTATAAAGAAAAATAAAGACGATTTCGATACAACAGCTTTTGTGTGAAAAATGCTAAAGTGCCAAATCTGACAGATTTACATGCTAGCATTTGCATCGCCAATTGCATTTTACAATACGTTTAATACTATTTTTTAATGCATTTAGTAGTTTTATAATTTCTTTAATATTTACATTAGTTGGAGAAATTTTAATAGAAAACTTTAACTTAATTTCTGCAATAAGCAAATTCTGCATAGCAAATGTTCTCTCTTCATTTGGTTTTATTGCAAAGAGTATTTTTGTGAGAATCTTCTGCATATTTTTGTGAGAATCTTTTGCATATTAAGAACTTATTTAGTTCGCTAGATTATTCAGACAGTTTGCCTTATCTGGCGCCATAAAATTTTGCAAAAATTTGGCTCTTTTTGCGACATAAACCACAACCAGAAGATATAAATTTATCGCATTTTGTAAAACGCATATTTTAACTCTGCCAAAATTTCGTTTTTAGGTTTAGTAACACTTTGTGACTCTTATTTTGTTGCCAAAAAATGTAAAAGATTTGAACTTTACTACTCATCCATCAACAGCAATTGAATTGCATTCTTTCGATGTCTCGTCTCTATGCTCTTGGCCAACCAAAATATTGCAAAGACAAAAAAAAAAAAAATGTTAACCCCGTTTCCTCAATTCGCTTTTAAACTATAGTATAGTTTGTATATATATATGTATGTAATTGTATATGTGTGTATATATGTAAACTAATACAAAAATTCATCACTATTTTAGATGATACAAAAGTGACGGAAATAGAGTAAAAGTAAACATTTGCCACGAGCAAAAAAATTAGACGATAACTTAACGAAAACAAAGAGGATGTTAAGAATAATATGATGGCCATGAATTATGGTCAGCAATACTTAGCCACAGCGTGAATACGACTAAACACTTGTCCAATATTTAGTCCAAAATGGAATGAATAAAATTGGTAGAAAAGGGGGAAGGAAGAAAGGCAAAACATATATTAAATTATGCCTACACCGGAAAAAGGGTCGGTCCACACAAATTACAATACGAGTGTAATGCAAAAATTGTGTTTCCGTTCAGGATTCTGTACATCATATAATACATTTTGTGTAAAATGCTTAAAATTAAGTTAATCTAGTCAGAATCTTAATGGCTGGACATCATTAACTTTACATGATAGCTTAGAAGACAACCAACGACTTTAGTATGGCTCTCAAGTATAAATTAGAAGTGAAACACTCGTATTGCAAAGAGTTTATACGTTAACCATTATAAAGGACATGTTACGTTTGAATTTATTATTATAGATTAATAAGCAATTTGCGCAAAATTGAGGGGTTGTATTAATTTGTCGAATGATAGATGTCGTTTTACAAAACTGGGAAAATTTTATCGCCAAAATTAATCATCGATTATACTGTCAGAAAACCTTTTGGCTAAAATTGCAAAAATACGTTTCAATATGTTCTACAAGGTGTGTTCGAAAAATAAGGTGCATTTTCAAATTTCGCGGACTACGTACATTCGACTTTCGAGTATTATTTTTTTTATGTTGGTACACTCGTCTTGAAGATATGTTGGCGGTTTTATCCATACAGCATGTTTAGTTTGTTTGTGAGAGGCATAAATACGACAAGTGCTTTGCGTGTTCGGCGATTTTCTGCTATCGAAAAAAATGGATCAAAAAAAGTAGGTGAAAGTACTCTGAGTCAAAAAAATGTTTACAAGTGGTATAAGTTTTTCACAGAAGGTCGAGAAGATGTGACCTTCTCGCTCTGGACGCCCGAGCAAATCAACAATCGAGAAAAATGTTGAGAAAGTGAAGAAAATTGTTATGGAAAATCGTCGAATCAGGTCTACAACCGATGAAAATGTTGAGAAAGTAAAGAAAATTGTTATGGAAAATCGTCGAATCACATCTAAAACCGATGAAAACGTTGAGAAAGTGATGAAAATTGTTATGGAGAATTGTCGAATCAAAATTAGAGATGTTGCTGAGGATGTCGGCATATCGGTTGGCTCATGTCACGCAATCTCTTCGGAAATTTTGGGCATGAACAGTGTGGCAGCAAAGTTCGTTCCAAAATTGCGGAATTTTGACCAAAAACAACGTCGCATGAGCTCAGGAATTGTTGAATGACGCCAACGATGATCTAGATTTGCTTAAAACGGTCATAACTGCTGACGAATCACGAGTATATGGTTATGACATCGAAACCAAGGTCCAATCGTCCCAATGGAAGAGTCCAGGAGAGCCAAAACCAAAAAAAGCACGCCAAGTTCGATCAAATGTCAAAGTTTTGCTCACTGTTTTCTTCGATTACCAGGCCGTAGCGCATCAGCAGTTCTTACCACAAGATCGTACGATAAATAAGGAGTATTACCTTGAAGTTTTGCGCCGTTTGCGTGAAGTAATACGGAAAAAACGCCCGGAATTTTGGAAACAAATTCATGGCTTTTGTATCATGATAATGCACCTGCTCACTCATCATTGCTTGCGAGATATTATTATTTGGTCAAAAACAACACCGTTACCATGCTTCAGCCACCGTATTCACTATATTTGGCCCCCTGCGACTTTTCCTGTTCCCAAGATTGAAGAGTCTCATGGAAGGACGGCGTTTTGCGACGATTGAGGAGATAAAAAACAAATTGCTGAGGGAACTCAAGGAGATACCAAAAATTGCATATCAAAACTGCTTCGAGGATTCAAAAAACGCTGGCTCAAGTGTATTATATCCAAGGGGGACTATTTTGAAGTAGATAAAATTGAAATTGACGAATAAATAAATATTTTTTTAAAAAATGAAAATTCATCTTATTTTTTGAACACACCTCATATGTATCTAAACTCTAAACTAGCATTTAAAGATTATATTTTTATATACTTTTTGGTGTGATTAAGTTGTAATAGTACAATTGTAACTCTGTTTCGTTTTGATGGTAAGGAGTCTATGTCATCAGCGATAATGGAAGTGTCTCCTCGTCTTGTATTGCATGCAGGATCTAAAAACTTGTTAAAGTGTTCTCTTAAGGCAGACGAATGCCATGCTTTAACCATTACTTTTGATGTTTTGATGCTATTGTTACAGTTGCCAACTTTCTACATTAAAAAAAATCGTCAATAATTTGTCAAAATCCCTTAAACAAATTAATTCTAAAATTTTAAATTGTCGAAAAATAATCAGTCGTTTATTTTAGGTTTTCGCACAAAGAACATTTAATGAATTAAAATGGAAATTTTGGTAAATAGTTCATTTCCAGTTAGTGAAGTTAAACCTGAGTATTTTCATACATTATTTTAATACTTAAAATTAATTTCTGAAAGTCATACGTCTGAAAAATCTGTTTTCCTGTCCTTTATAACTCCGAAATCCTTTAATATTGGCATAAAAATCATTTCAAGTGAAACTTTTTATCAAAAGTTGTCTTTATTAATAATTCATATTAGGTAAAATAAAGAAAAAACAAATGGACAAAATCAACTTAATCTCTCCAAATTTTTATGGCTTTTATTTAGGGTTATCCATTTAATAGTTTCAAAACCGCCGGTAAAACTGTCACGAAAGTTCAGGTCTCTGATTATTAATGAGAAATTAACAAAATGATGCAAAAAATCATATCGATCTCCATAAACATCTTATAACAAGAATCAAATAAGCTTAAGAATAATCGGTGCAACGGAAATCAATTACCGAATACTAATTTGCTTCATCCCATTCCCATGATAGCTTAAACAGATATTTTAATTTCCCACGACCATCAACATTGACCTTAAACTGTGTAACCACCTGAAGTTTTGTGTTTTCTCTAATTTAACCTAATATCCTGTGAAAATAAGAATCAGCATTGTAAATCGTTTACTTCGTCCTTTAAGACTCAAGTAAATGATACGCTTTTGATATCGTAAGGAATACACAATAAAGGACAAATGGTAAAACAAACTTTATTAGGAATCAATAAGGAGGCAAGCAACTTGCAGGAGCTACTATCTTATGCAGCAGGATAGGTCAAATCGAATTTAATTTAATTTGCCAAGCAACAACAGATAGAGGAAATTAAACAATGAATAACATATTAGGGACCATTATTTTATCGTATTTATCCTCCTATGCTATGATTGAATAACACACACACTCACACACACATGAGCTAATAGTATTATAAAAATACAAACACACAGATTGAAATATAGTTGTACAATCACAGTACTATTCGTGTTCTCATGCATATCCTAGTGGCTATAGAATACAGATTAATTGTTATCCTATCTAAATGATTGTGATACGAGTATAATAATTTAGGTTAATTGAATTTCGTAGTTTGTTTCTTTCAGTATTCGCCTGAAACAAATATGTGTTAAACAATGTGATAATTAGCGAAGAAGATTAGTTATGAAAGAAAGACGAATGTTCAAATTAAAGTTGAATGAAACAAAAATGCGTATAAAGTGAGGGACGACTTAGTTAAATATGTTATTAATTGTTTTTTGTTAAAGTCAATATTTTAAGAAAACTTTACTAAATGCGAAATTATATTTCTGTGCACATTTATTTAGATATGTAATGATAAACTTATATTGAAATACAAAGTGCACTATAAAGAAATCCAATAAGGCATCAAAAATTTGTAGCTCGCGCTGTATTCGTATAAGTGCGATCGGATACAGATTAATTTTTATTCTTTCTAAATCGTTCTGATACGAGTATAATAATTTAGGGTAATTGAATTTCGTAGTTTTTTCCTTCAGTATTTGCCTGATACAAATATGTTGTATTAAACAATAAGATTATCAGCGGAGAAGATTAGTTATGAAAGAAAGACGTATTTAAATCTGGGAATACTCTAATTAAAGGTCATTGAAGCAAAAACGCGTATAAAGTATGGGACCCAGTTAAATATGTTATCAATTTTTTTATTTTTTTTATTTTTTTTTTTTTTTGTTTTTTTGTTTTTTTGTTTTTTGTTAAAGTCAATATTTTCAGACAAACTTTACTAAATCTGAAATTATATTTCTGTGCACATTTCTATAATTAGATATTTGAAGATAATCTTATAGTGTAATACGAGGAGTAGTATACTCAAGAAAAAAGTATACCTCATATTAAAAAAATTTTACTTCAATATTGTGGAAATATGGAAATGATTTAGCTCCAAGGCTAACAACGTATTTAACATTTAATTACTTGTACTCAATTGAAGTAAAAGAAATACTCGTAGACTGGATTTGTACTCAGAAAGACTTAGCGCAAGTATATTTTCCAATAACTTTAGTAAATATTTTATTTAAACAGAGTACAATTTCATTAATTATTTGCCAAATATTCGCAAAATTTGTTAAAAATTCGCAAGCTCTTCTATTATGTGTTTCCTAAATTCTAGGATACGTGTATTTGACCGATTTCAAAAATATTGTTCAATAACAAATCTCATATTCTTTAATATAGAAGAGAAAGTCAAAGCAATATGTCTTTAAATACATGCAAAATATTTACAACATTTTTAAGAAGTTTTTTTTTTTTAAGCCAAATATTGAATAACTTAAAAATAAATTAAAGAAACTTTTTAACAATCTTCAGTACATTCTCCCTTGTATTTATTAAAAAATTAACTTGAAGTTAATAAAAGTATCTACTCAATTTAAGGAAGTGAAATTTAATGGGTACCTACTGAAGAAGTCTTTGCCTTAATACGTTTTTAATCCAGGAAATTGGTTCTTCTTTAATTTTATTATAAATATTAAACATTATTAAAGATTATTTCTTTAAAATTAAGACGTTTTGGAAATTATGTGAGGAAGTTTTACTTATTTTAAGAAGGAAATGGGTGTGCGATTTGTATGGGGAAAGATGTACTGAAGTGAAATAATTTTTTTTTGACACTTTAAAGAAATTTTCTAGTTTATAATGAAAATTTCCATAGAAGAATGAAACATAAATTTACTTAATTTGAGTTCATAACGTACTTAATTTTATCGTCGCTCTGTGTTTTTTTTTTTTTGGAGTGTATAAAGAAATCTAATATTTTACCGATAGATGGCATTAAAAATTTGTATTTCGCTTCGTGCGAGTGTGATCGGGTTACGTTATAAAGAATAATTCGTTCTTAAAAACACTACTACTACTACTACTACAAAAAACTACAGTTTTATGATACTTGAGTCAGCATTGTTTGAGCGCCTGTCAAAGCCAAAAGACAAAGAAATATTACGTAATATTTTAAAATTTTTCTTCGATAAGGGCGAAAACACAAATCAGGTGCAATTTTGGTTTCATCGATTCCGTTCCGGCAATTTTAATGCCAAAGATGCACCATGCTCTGGAAGGCTATTTATCGAAAATATTGATTGCAGAATGGAAATAGTGAAGTCCGATCATCACGAAAGCACTGTTTCGATTACCCAGGATCTAAACATTGCACAACAAAACCATTTGGAACCACTTGAATAAGACTGAATACGAAAAGTGCCGTGAAAGTTAATTAAAAAAACCCTCACAAATCGAATTTCCATCCGCCAGTAGCTACTGAATCGTAACAAAATCGATTCATTTTCGAAACGGAGGGCGGATGGTGGTTAAAAGTGGGCTACAGCAACGTCAAGCAAACACAATTTTAGTCGAATCCAAGTCGAAATTCCATCTGCGAATCGCAACAAAAGCGATTCATTTCTGAAACGGAAGGCAAATGAAGGTTGAAAACTTACCACTTACGACAACGTCAAGTGAAATCAACCTTGGTCGAATCGCGGTAAAATCGATCCGTTTCTGAAACGGAAGGCAAATGATGGTTGAAAAGTTGACCACTTACGACAACGTCAAATGGAATATTTCTTGGTCGAACAGCGGTAAGCCGTCACAAACGGTAGCCAAGCCAGGATTGATGGTCAGAAAAGTTTTATTGTGTGTTTAGTGGGATTGACAGAGAATCATCCACCATGAGCTGCTCTCCCACGACCACATTTATACTATCAACAATTTGACCATCCAAGGGAAGCGGTTTGGCCAGTGGGAGAGGAATCGTGTTGTATTACAACAACGCTAGGCCGCACACACATCGATCGATTAGGAGGTTCTTGTGCAGCCACCTTATGGTACGGACTTGACACCAAGTAATTACCACCTATTCCTCTCTATGAATAATTTTGCTGATAAAAAATTTGTCCCAAGAGATGCTTGTGAAAATCAACAGTCCCAATTTTTTTTTGCCAAAACGTACGAAGGTTTCTACGAAAGAGGATCATAACAAGTTAGCATAGCAAGTTATAACAAAAAAGAAATCTTTGCATATTTAACCTAAATCAGATCGTTCTAACTATGCTAAATGTCATGCGATAACAATGAATTCCTTTTTACTACACCTTAAATAAACATTAGCATTTCTTTTTACTATACTTTAAATAAAATTTAGTTCGTAATGTAATGGCAAAAGAATCTGCTGCATAGGAAAGACGCCAACGAACAAATAATAACAAAAGTTATTACTGTGAACTTATAAGCAACTTTCAGAACTCTCAGTGCATCAAGTACTTGCAGCAAAGGCGGCATACAATAAGAAAGCAAACAACTTCAGGTAATGTGCGATGAAACTGATATCACTAAAGAACTATCTCAGCAATAACAAAACGCTTAGATCCGATTCTCAGCTCCCACGAATATTGCCATTTTAATAACCCAAATAATTTATCTGATTACTTAGCTCATTCATCAAAAGTATACAACAACAACGATTACAATTTTTTTCTCATATTTGTAAGCGTTATTCTGATGAGCTTTTCTTACCAAAATGTTTTTTTCGCGCGGAAAACCTACTTCTGAAGCCATGTGTATCCTTTGTGTCCTTGGTTTTCACGCATCAAAGCTTAATTGACAAATCGGTTTGTCCATTAATTTCTACTGCTTCTCAATTCCTAAATAATTCGGTGACTACAGTTGTAAGCAGCTATAGTGCCTCCATCTCTTGGAAATAGCTGCCATTTCTACCGGTGTCAGAAAAATACAAAAGTTATTTACCCTGCAAACCATCAAGATAAATAAGAAATTCAAAAGTACTTTAACAACATTAGTGGATCACTTTTTGCTTTCACGTTTTGTGGGTTTTTTTAAGTTATAAACACACTAAGTTGACTTACGATCTAAAGGAAGTACTCTGGAAATGAAACTAACGAGGAACTGTATTTTACCGCCTTTAGGTGCAATATCATCAAGTATACTCGTACAGTTTTTCTTTATATTTCATTGTAAAGTATTCTGGTATTTATTTATGTGACTCTTAATTAAATAAAATAAACATAAACAGAAAGGTACTTTGCCACAATAAAAACACCGCTACTAATTCAACACGTTCATGGGAATTCGTAGCAAAAACAGTAGAGGGTAAAGCCAGAGTACTGTACTCGTCTTGTGTTTATTCTTTGTGGTTCCTGTGAAAACTCTGGTCTCAGCACAACTCTAGTTAAATACATTACCAGTTGAGTTGTCCGCAAACAAACGCCTTTGTCCAAACTCGTTATGACTCAACAGACAGAGAAGTTTAACAACCACAAAGGATGTTTTGTGTCCAACACAAGGAATGAATTAAAAGGACTTCCACCACATGACACTCTAACCATTAAAAGATGCCCTAGAGCATTTCGTGTAGGAAGCAATACCACGTATTGTGTAGTTCATGTTGGTTAACAGATCCGGCCGAGTAAGGGTTAGACTTTTAGTTATACTTCTGTGGCCAGCAAATGATGCCATAATCACGTGAGTTGAGAGAATTTTGACTTAAAGAGACTTTCAGCAAAAAAAGTAAATAATTTCCACAGTAGATATCATCATATTGCAGTGTTTATTAAAACATTTTTTCCTATAGAAAATTTCTGTAAGTAAATTTGGTGACAACCAACTTTATTACCGGAAACTTCGTTAACAAAGAAAATTTCTATTGAAAAAAATTGTTTATAATAATTTTTTTAATAATTGTTTATAATAATTTTTTTTCCGCTAAAAGATTAGTCGACAACAGGCTTTTCCGTACAAAGCATTGTTGACAACAAACTTTTCTGTGGGTAAAGTTGTTGTACAACAAATTTTTTAGCAAAACTCCTTTCTGCACAAATAGATGTTGGCAATGAAATTTTCTATAGAATATATTGTTTACAAGGAAATTTTTAGTAAAAAGATTACTGATAACAAAATTTTCTATAGGAAAACTTGTTAACATCGAACTTCTCGACAACGAAGTTCTCTATAGAAAAAGTTGTTGACAACGAATTTTGCTAAAGAAAAAGTTGTTGGCAACGAATTTTTCTACAGAAAAAGTTGTTGGCAACGAATTTTTCTACAGAAAAAGTTATTGACAACAAATTTTTCTATAGAAAAAGTTTTTGACAACGAATGTTCCTATAGAAAAAGTTGTTGACGGCGAATTTTTCTATGCAATAAAATTTTATAACATCGAAGTACAAAAAATCATTATAACGAAGCTTTTTTATAAGGAAAGAATTTAACAATTATTTCTTGGATGGAAAAAATTTCATTTCTTTTCGATTTTTTCTTTATAAAATACAATAAAAGTTGTTAAGTATAGAAAAACTTGTTGCCAAGGGACTTTTCTATAAAAAAAACTGCTGATAGTAAAAAAAATGTTGCCAAAGACGAAATTTTGTGTAAAAAAATTTTTGACAACACAAATTCTTTAACAAATTTTTCAACTATTCTTTAAAGGTGATCACAAAGAATTCTTCTTTAGTTTTTAGTAATTGAAAATGAATTTGTCTATGGGGAAAGTTATTAGCAATTAACTTGTCTGTAAGAAAAGTTATTGGCAGCGAAATTTTCTTTAGAAAATGTTGTTGACATGAAATTTTTCTATAGGAAGCCGTTTCAGCATACTTTGCTGTAAGCACGTTTTCTTTAGAAATGCTGTTTGCCAACAACTTTTCCCGTAGAAGCGTTCATAATCCACAATTTTTCTTATAGTTTTCTATAAGAACCACTGTGTCCATAACGTATCTTCCAAAAAAATTTGCTTTTGCAATAGCTTTTCTTACAGAAAATTTCGTTGTCAACAATTTCTTCTGTAAAAAAGTTTGTTGCAAAAATTTTTGCTATAGAATAGTTTTTTGCCACCAACTTTTCTTATAGAAAACTTCTTCTTATTGAAAATTTCATGGTCTTTTATTATACAAAAGTTTGTTCTTACACAATCTCCTTACAGAAGGGTTCATTCTGATCCGAATGTGTTTTAAAAAAATTCATTGTCATCAACTTCTCCTATGGAAAACATCATTGCCACGAACTTTTTTTTTTATAGAAAAGTTCATTATTATTCCCTTTTCTTGTGAAAAGTTTGGTATCACCAAATTTTCGCATGAAGGAGTTGATTTAGAACAACTTTATGTTTCGAAACTTTTATTTATTTGTAAACAGGGTCGCTCCAAAGGTATTTTTCTTATTCAATTGTCTGTTAACAATTTGCTTATGATAGCACCGCTTGCTATTAATCATCTGTTTACATTTTGCCAACTTAGCACTTACATATCGGGAGTATGCGATTAGAATAGTACAGTTATTGGACGATAGGTGGCTCATGAGTAATTTCAATAAAATCGAGTTTGGTTTACCAAACTAACAGTTATGTGACGCATGGGCACAGGATTCAAAATAATGCGCGTCAGTTGGTCAGAAATTCAATGAGGTTTTCCAAGTGATGAAGGCCAGTTAATGTTTATTACTAAAGTAATGTATATCTTTGAGGCGTGCGCATACTGTTGGATAGTTCTTTGGCCTGAATGTTTTCTGTTAAATAAAAACTCGATATGTTTCATTACAGATAAATGAATTTTCCTTTTAGCTACTTTTTTCTTTCCTCTTTTTTTAAACTTCTGTAATTATCTCCTTAACTAATTTGAACTCATACCACTGTGCCTTACAAAAATTCTTTCTTGCATTGTTAATATATATCACGGCATTCACTTCTCTTATTTAAATTAAAAATTTTCTTCTGAGTTTACCATGCTGGTCGCCTTTTATTCCTCCGAAATTCAAAGAAAATTAAACATCATGCAATTTTTTTTCATTTTTCATACCACCCCCCTCATTCTCCCTATTGTCAGTGAGAAACAAATTCTGAATTCCTAATTATGCTACATTGTTTTTCCTTACATTACCTGCAAATCTTTTGAATTGTAGATTTTTGTTTTGATGTAAAATAAAACTCTGAATTTTAACAAAGAAAAAGAAAAGAAATAGCAAATAATCCACAGGGGCTTTCCTTTAACTTCTAAATCAATGAATAAATCCAAACCAAAGAAAAGCAAATCACAAGCATCAAAATGTGTTCACTTTACAAAGTGAAGAAAAATACAATTACAAAAATAACTTTTACATTTTTCTAATAGAAATTTTATGTAATTGGATTTAAAGTGAAATTGTTTGATATTTAATTGGAATTTAATAACTCTTAAGACACTAAATGAGAAATCCTTAATGGGACTGTGACAAGAGGTCGATATAATCAATCGACAGCCATTAGCAAAGGACAAGACGAAAGAGAATATTTTATATAATAATAATCCAAATTAATGAAGAAATTAAGAATGATAAGCAGAACTTAAAGTTTGCATAAGAAAATGGCTGCAGTCAGCTGAAATGATATCTTAAATTGCGACGAGCCATCTCTCAGAGAAAAGTTTCTCAAAGAAGCTAATTAAATAATGAAATAATTAACTTGAAAGCAGAATTCAGCAAAATTATTGGTAATTTAAGCACGTTGTCCTAAATTGTGCATTGAATTTAATTATTTATTTAGCATAAAATGCAGCGAATTAATTTAAATTCACTTTCTACTCAGTCAGGATTTACCCTTAACATTTACTTAGTATTTTTTAATACTACGGCTGTTCTGCTCACAGTTGCAACACATTTGTTGCATTTCCAGGATATCCTAACCGCCAACGGCATATTTCCTTGTGTTTCAGTTTGTTCGGACGGCAACAACAACGAAACGGATGTAATAAATTTCACTTTTGTTTGCACATCACAAAAGTTGTATTTGTGCTTTCGTTCCTCGTTTCTCGTTTTTTGTCTCTCGTGACTCTGCTTTTCTGTTTTATTGATTTGTAAAGTTTTAAGTTGTTAGCAAAGAAATGCAACGATATTTTGTATACTTTCTTTGTTTTTTACTGGACAATGAAAAGGACTAGAAGCGCTCCTGACATCGTGACAAAAGCGACAAAGCGTATACAATTTTAAAGAGCAAGGACATTTTGAGGTGGAACAAACTTGAAAAGGGCAGTACAAAGACTGTTGTTTTGTGTGTGTGTGTGTTTTTTTTGTGGAAGAAAATTATAAAAGGTTAAAATTAATTGTTGTTTTTTTATGAGACCGCTGCTATTATACAGTTGTAATTAATTAAAACTAATGGTAATGGCATAGAAGAAGAAACATCTTTTAAATGGTTATGAATTTCAAGATGATTACTTTAATAGATTTCATTAAGAAAGGTCATTGAAAACTTTATCATATTCCAACCAGTATTATAAAAAATTGCAAATATCCATTATGTTTCCACGTGTATTACTGGGCTCCGACAATTATTAGACAACAGGCTTTGCATTTTTTTACAACTTTAGTGTATGAATTTTGTAGACCGATTGCACTTCACCCACAGACTTCCTAACCAAAAAATGCTAGGTACTCGGTACTGCAGTTTTGTTTTATTTTTGTTTTTTTCTAATATAATGAGGATCAAAATATTTGGCAGACTTTGGTTAAACATTTTTTTAGTTAATTCGATTTAGTTGCTCCTTAAATTGACGTTTGGGTAGCATTCGCTTTGAAATTTAATCGTAAAATTACTGAATGTAGGGAGCGCTTCACAATATATATAATGAAACATTTTATAGAAATTTAACAAGTTTTTGTATAGAATTTTAATAATTGCTACTATATGCTCCTTTGTTCAGTGGTTTATAAGGTAACATTTCTCCCACTAATTTCTTGTCAAAGATATTATGATTTTTTCTCCTGTATCTTCGTTTGGGTTAATTAGTTTCAAAGAAGTTAGCTTCGAGACTACTTTTATATTTCAAGTCAAAAATCTTCAAAACA
Organism: Philornis downsi; assembly: GCA_019455685.1. NCBI lineage: Eukaryota > Metazoa > Arthropoda > Insecta > Diptera > Muscidae > Philornis > Philornis downsi. The sequence continues at coordinate 499,818 of JAHXMU010000074.1, forward strand.
ATCTTTATTTGACTTAGCTTTCAACTAAAAATCTGCCACAAAATGTGCTTGAATTGTAAATAAAATTTCTCTATTTTCCAAAAACAGTTTCTTTGAAAAAGTGTGCTATTTCGATAACAGTTTCTCTAGAAAATTGATTGATTAAGTTAGATTTGACCCAAAACTTTATTTATATTGCAAGCAATATTTCTTTCGAAAGAATTCTAAGTAAAGCTTTCATTGGTATTCGTTTTAATTCGAAAAACTTTTTGATTTCTAACCAAAAGAAAAAACAAAATAATTATAGATTGCTGTAGGATCCAAAACTTGTACCAAATTCTTGTAGCCGTCTAATCAAAAGTTCAATATCGGATGTTGGCTCAGAATATGATTCTTTGCCCAGAATATTTTCTGTAAACATTTAATCTGCGTTTTGACTTACGAGACAATTTTGCTGGGATTTGAGTTATGACTCAAAGCAAAATTTCGTTAAACAATATTCCTTGCACGTCAAATATAATTTCTTTATATAATTATATTGAACATTACCTGTAAGAAAGCTATAGGAAATTTTTTCTACAGGCTAGTTCGTCTTTAATACCTTTTCCTGTCAATAACTTTACCTAAAGAAAAATTTGCTGAAAACAACTCTACAGAAAAATATTTTTTTAACAATTTTTTCTGTAGAAAAATTCGTTGAAAATAAATAGAAAAGATTGCTGTAAACAACTTTTCTTATAAAAAAAAATATGTCGTCGAGGGTTTCTACTACGGATATGGTAACATAATTCTTCTTATAGATAACGTCGTTGTTACTACATTTTTTATAGAGAAGTTTTGTTGTCGACAATTTTTTCCGTTTCATTACAAATTAATTTTCCACTAGACACACAGTTGTGAGGACCTTTGATATAAGAAAATTGCAATTTTATAAAAAAATTTACTCATGCAAAAAGTCACCTGTCAGCAACTTTTTTCTAGAAAAGTTTATCGACCATTGTCAATGACTTTTCCTAGAGAAAAATTCTATGCCAGTAGTTTTCTTGAACAAAATTTCATTCTCAATGAAAAATTCCACTTTCAAGCGCTTTTAAGAGAAGAGTTCATTATCGATAACCTTTCTTACAGAAAAAGTCTTTGTCAATATATTTTCCTACAGCAAAGTTCGGCGTTTTTCTACAGAAAAGAATTACCAAGGATTTTAAATAGAATATTTTGTTTGAATTTTAAATAAACATTTTTCCGAAAATTTTGTTTGTCTGTAAAGTCAAATTTTTTTAGATGATGTTGTTTGGCTATTAAGTAGAAACTTTTCTTACCTTTTCGGAAGAAATTTTATTTGGCAGCCAAGGAAAATTTACTGTTCTAAAATTTTATATAGTAAAATTTCTTCAGAAAATTCCTTCTTAATTTTCTGCTAACTACAATTTCCTTACAAAATTGGCCTTGATTGAGGAAATTTTTCTTGGCTGCTAAGTAAAAACTTTTTAGAACAGTTCTCTTGGATGCCGAATAAAATGCCTTTCGAAATTTTACTTGACTTCTTCAGAAAACTTTTTCTCGGATGCAAAATAAAATTTATGCAGAAATTTTTTCCTTGATGCCAGATAAAACTGCTTTAGAAAGTTTTATTTATACGCCATGTAAATTTCTTTTAAGAAGTTTTGATTGGACGCCATGTAAAATTTCTTTAAAAATTACCAAATAGGCATGAAATTCGACAAGAGTTTTCCTTTTTAATTATTTTTTTCGGTATTTTCATGATAACATCTTTTTAAGATGAGCCGCTTATCAGGCCACTTCATCCGATCCTAGTGTTGGGGCTACCAACGACCACTAGGCTACTGAGTTGAGTTTCAGTAACAGAAGTTACCTACTGGCCTAAGACGCATCGGTGTTAGCAAGCCATTTAGGTTTCTCAATTAGTCGCCTTTCCACTTTATCTACCATCAAACGGGTGTCTGATGGCATTACCAGGGAATACTTGCCCGAAGGTCGGAAGTCGTGAGCTGCTTGGGAAATTCTACACAGGGATCTGATTACTCCCAAGTGTATAAGAATTAGAGGGCCCAAATTATGAATTTCCCCATTTCCCAACTCCGTTGGAAGGACCAGGTTCTTGAAATACTATCGAAGCTTGGTGTGATGAATTGGAGGCGAAGCGCAGAAGATTGAAGCGCTTGGAATTATTTTCTACGGGCGGCGTATAATAGATAAGACTGCCTATTCCAGTCACCACATAAGAAGAACAAGAAGTTTGCCTTTTTAAAGAACAGGCAACGTTTATATAGCGGGCTCTTTTTGGAGTTTAGACATTTGATTCATCTTTGTCCCATGACTCATGTATAAGAATCCAGACATTAATGGCTCGACAAGCGAACTGTTGGGTTCAAATTTACTTGATGCTTAGTACAATCATTTTATAAAAAACGCTACATGGATCTACTTTTTACATACAGTTGGCTTTCATGCATTCTATTTTTAGATTCCCTTAACGAGAATAAACATTTCGAAACTCGACCATCCAAAAAAAAAAGTAGGTGGATGTATCGGGACTTAAATCTACGGTCATAAGTTTGACAAACTTATATAGCAACCATCATAACACGGACGTTTGCTAACATCCTGAATGAATATTTGCACAACTGGTTTTTATATCTAATATCTTATTATATTTTTCTCAAGTCTGTTCTGAAAGAAAGGATATTAGGTTGTGAAACGAGTGTGGTTTTAAGCTCTCGCTTTTTCAAAATGAAACTAATTGAAATGCTCAGCTTTCCCAACTGCTTATGACACTTGTTTCTTCACAATAGGCTCCCCAGCATTGAAACTTTTATGCCAACTTCAATGACGTGCCTGTCTTCTCTCCTCAATACTGTTCACTAATAATGTATCATGCTGCGTTTTGCAAATAGTTAGTCATCCTCTTAGGAATGTAAATACCTATACAATTCGATTCGATATAATTGTGGTCTCTATAAATTCACCTTGCTAATGTGAAATCGTGAGGCTACTAGATTTTCTATTCATTTGGTGCTAATCACTTGTTAATATAACAGAACTGAACTGAATACTGCGTACCGCATAGAGAGTACACCATGTCGTATTAGTGATATGAATAAATTACATATAAATTAAATCACGTATACGCATTGCCATTTCACCATCAACCATTCTACTCTACATATGTATATAAAAGTTATGAATAACACGCGAATGTCTGTATGTAGTAAAACCAACAGGAGGAGGAGGAGGAGGAGAAGGAACAGCACAATAGATAGCAAAGTGTGTGGGGCGAGGTAGTTATGCAATTAAACCATAACGTTATTGTACAGATTAAAAATTGAACGCTCGTGTTGCTGCTGTCACAATAACAACATGATGCTACCCTGACAGCAATCGAAGAATGGTGTGAGTTTGGACCAAGAAAATATAAATGAGCAAGATTTTCCAATCGTTTTTCGAAATGTCATTCACACATAACGCTACATATGACATGGTCGAGGCGCACAACGATGCTTGCAGCTAACTAAGAAGTGGCTGAAAACAACGTAGTTCAGGAAAATCTAATTATGTTTTCAAATTTGGCTTTTGTCCCCTCCCCTCTAGTGGCAGTATTTATTAAAGTGCCGCTTGTGGCATTTCCAATGTTCTCTTGCAGCTATTTGACATTATGTGGAGTGACCCTCAACACAATGAGGGTTGCCTGCCCAACAGCCTACGTGGTGCTGGCACTTACTTTGGACCGGATATTACTAAAAATTTCCTGGAGCAGCATAAGCTTGAGCTGTTGGTGCGTTCACACGAGTGCAAAGTCGATGGCTATGAATTTATGCATGACGATAGGGTGGTCACCATATTCTCGGCTTCCAACTATTATGCCATTGGCTCAAATCGGGGCGCCTACATGAAATTGAATCCTCATTTGGAACCGCACTTTGTCCAGTACATTTCGGCTGCCTCCAAAACACGTCAATTAACATTCCGCCAACGGGTAGGCATAGTGGAAAGCTCGGCCATAAGAGAACTGGGTGCAAGGCTAAGGGCCAAACGCAATGATTTGGAAGCTGAATTTAAGAAAAATGATCCTAACAATAGAGGTAAATGGTAGTTATTAACTAAATAAAAACTACGCACTAAAGTAAGTGTTTACTTTGTAAAGGCTTTATAACCATATCTAATTGGTGTGATGCTATGGAAAAGGCTACCAATTTAGGTTTACCTTGGCGTTTGCTGAGACCACGTCTCGCCCCCTCCTTGAGTGAGGGCTCCTTGACTGAAGTGAATTATTTAACAACTTTAGATTTACTAGACACAGATACTATTGTAAGTTATCGTTAAAAAAGTCAGAACCAGCCACGGATAACATATATTTAATGAGTTTTCGAAATTTGTTTGAAATATTTTCTAGATCGAAGCACAAGCACAAGAAACCAGTGTAGCAGATTCTCTATATAAAAATGTTAGCAGTTTGGAGGCAATATTCCATATATTGGACTCAGATCAATCGGGTGAGTATCATATAAATTTCACTATATACCTACCTATATATGTATATTGACGATCGCAAGTCGCTCATTTCTGGTCACATAAAATGAGCTACAGGGATTCTTTTCTATAGGGTTAGATAGAAAAGTTGATACTGAGACATAACATAATTTTCGATGCGTCAGAGTAAACTTTTCTATTTAACCCTATACAAAGGGTCCATATCGTCAATTTTTTTCAAAATACTCTTTAGGAACAGCAATAGACTTTTACATGCGCTGAATGAATCAATTTTCGAAGCACTTTCTCTACTCCGAATGAGATAACAAATTACTAACTTTTAATGCATCAACCGCTACTTTAGGCATCAAAAAACGTCGACGTTGGTATTTACTTTTAGTCTGCGACAATAAAAAGTGCAAAATCAGTATTCTATGGCCATTGACCTATCAATACGATACTTTGAGGAAAATAAGCCGCACTTACCGAAGGAGGATACAAAATTTAATGATACAGAATATTGAAGGGCAACAAAAACTGACTTTTTTAGAAGCCCACATAATGCTCTGTCCTAATTCAACTGTTTTACATTGACATTTTCCCGCTTACAGGTTACATATCATTAAGCGAATTTAGTGATGCCTGCGATCTGCTGGAGAAACATTTACCTGGCACCAATACTCGTGAGCAACTGCTGGACATGTGTCGCATGATGGACTTGAACAAAGATGGTCTCGTAGATCTCAATGAATTCCTTGAAGCATTCCGTTTGTGTGAACAAGCTAAAAATGAACAGGTGGCAGGAAAAATGTCGCGCGACAAGTCACCGAACAAAGAGGTTACTGGTGAAACAGCCAGTGACGAGAAGTCAGATAGAAGTAAGTTGATGAAAAGAATAACTGACATCTTTCCTCTAAGCCTTGGTAACGTGATGGTAATGGTATGTCAATGTGTACTTTGTCGGTTTTTTCTAGGACTCAGCGCTTCAGTGGCCGTAGCTGAGGCAAAACTAAAGAAGCAATTGCCGGCACAGGGAGAAGATGATGATATCGATCCAAAGGATTGTGAAGCAAATACTCTTAAACGTAATAAGTAATTTTATTTGAAATATTGTACTTTATTGTGAATTACCTAAATAAGCTTTAACCAATCGACTTGAAACCAAAGGAAAAACACTTAACATTTTAATACTCGTCTGTAGTTTTAAATCTTTTACTTAGTTTTCTAACTCGCTAAACTAATTTAAATAACTGAACCTATTTTTATGACGATTGAACTGCATTACTTAATTTTGCAGACTTCAAAAACCTTTGATAGGCAGTAACTTTAACACGAATGTTGTTTTTTTTTTTAATCTATTTTAACTTACTTGTTTTTAAATACTTAATTAGCAAGTTTTATTTTTTATATACCAAACAATCTTAGTTAGTTTACACAAAAAATCTAGTCCTTAACCGTGGTGTAGGATATGAGAAAGTCAGTTCTCATCGTCTTTTACAATTGTATAATTTAGTCGTAGTTATTCTAGTTAAACAATTCTTATGCATCATCCTTGAAACCGCCATGACCTTGATGTCTGTGTAAAAAATATCTTTTTGGGGTTCATAAAAGTTTGCTGTACATTAAGCATTGGATTACTGTTTTGTGAGTTTGACTATTTACTTTGAGAAAATACTTTTTAAATTTATATGAAAAAAAATCCAATTGAAATAATTGACCGACTTTAAATAACATGCTTAAAGATTCAACTCGCCATAATAATGTTGGCCAGCAAAATGTGGTTGCTGTAAACATTACCCTTGACAACATGTTTGGAGACAAAACTTGTCACAATTTCAAAGAAACTCTGAACTCTGGCAACTTGTTTACAAATCGTGCCATTCAATACATTCGCCATAATGATTTACAACTTTTCGTGTTCGTCTTTTTAATTGGGATTGAATTTCGTTTCAAATTTTAATTATAAACGAAAAACTTTCTCATCTCTAATAAAAAAAAAAACTGTTTCCATCGCTATCGTTCATAAACGACTCATTCGTCTATAGTTTGTACTTTTTATTGGTAATTTTTATAGAAGCTGACTGATATTTTCATTTAGTACAGTTTCCATCAAATTACGAATTTTGTTTTAACCAATGTGGAGAAATATTGAAAATATTCTTAATGACAGTATCATTTTTTCTAAATTTTGATGATAAACGAAAATACTTTCATGTCTGGGCGATTCATCGTGTTCCTTTTTGAACATTTACGTAAACAGGTTGTAAATCTTACAAGTATTTACAATTTTAAGAAAATATTTCCTCGAAATAACTGAATGTGAACTTATAATGAAGGTCTAAATATATTTCTTAAATTTTTAAATTAATTTTTTTAATAAATTTTGTAATTTTTTTAAATATAAAGCTTTTAAATTTTATAGTGAAGATCTAAAAATATGTCTTATCTAAATATTGCAGTAAAAAACGAAATAAAGTTGGTCAATTTGAAAGTCTTTGCATATTTAGACCACTTTTTTAACAACTATTTTACATTCTCCAACATAAAGCGAAAACAACAGTTTTAAATTTTACAGCCTAAATATAAAACTCACAGCCTATTTTCATAAAACACATCATTCAATTCGTTCGTCAAACAAACGAACAGCAAATTGTGTTTTCGATTTTGTAGATCGAATAAATTTTCCTAACTTTTTTAAATTTTTAAATAAATTTTTTAAGTAAGTTCTGTAAATTTTTTAAATATAAAGCT
>JAHXMU010000074.1:519451-545351 GCA_019455685.1 Philornis downsi
ATTATTTGACTATCTTTTAGCTTAACAGTACAATTTGAAATTTGGTATAAAATAAGGGTTCGTTTACATCTACGGACAAAGATCTTAATAGCTCTGCTGTTAAATTCCAAATAATTACAAATGCATAAATTTGTACAAATTATCAAAAAGAGGAAGCATTTTCCGAAAAAAAACTTGCACTAACTGTAAAATGAGAGATTAACGTGAGAATTCACTACTGGAGATTCAGAAAATGGCCGCAAGGGTCCTTCAACTTGTCAGTTGAATATGCATGTTATACTTGAAAATTGCAAAAATTGTCTAAAACTAATCGTAAGCAATTTGGCTACATATTGGCTACAAATTACCTAATTAAACCCAAATATTCGCAAATTCATAACCTTCATTAAATTGCGTTAAAGTCAGTGCAATTAAAGATGCTTTAATACATTTAGTGAACTTAGTCCTGCAAATGATTATGAAATGCTCCTTAGAGCACCAGATACAAATGCTGCGTTAGTGAAAATGTTTAGTAGTATTACTTTTTTTCAAACTTGCACTTGTACGACTGGTATTTTTTAGGCTATTGGAAATTTTTTAATTTGTAAGTAAAGACAAACAAACGCTTCGACAAGATATGAACGAAATTTATACATAGAATTTGAAAAATTGGTTATTGGTTACTCCGTAGATAAAAATAAAAATGTTATTATTCCATTAAGTGCTGTTAAGATGCGGCATTTAGCACAACTAGACCCGCAAAGACCGGTCATGGCCAATTTATGACACACACAGGAAAGGACCGCATGATACGCCACATCTTTTCATCTGTCCAGCTAACTCATTCCAAGTTCGTTGTGAACACATTTTATAACTGATGCTAAACGCCAGCCAATGCATAAGGAAGACCACGAAGAACAAAGAACAGGCGCCAAATTGGACAAGCGCCGAAAGCTTGTCCACAGTGTCGCATTGTTCGAAAACGTCCTTTGCTAATACTCGAACATTATATTTCGACTTAAAGTGTTGACCTTTGTCTTACTTTTCCGAGAAATACAGTACTTTTTACGATTTTCCCATAACCACGCCTACACTCGAGGAGCTTTCTTACAAATGTGCATATAAATAGTATTCGTTTCTTTCCGTATCGACAAAATATCCCCACATAATAATTTTTAAATGACAAATAAATGATTTAAAGATTGGAAAAATGCTGTAAACGGGCCCTTTTCAAAAAGATAATTGGATTAATGTTGACATTTATGATAATTGAGGCCCATACGTAGCATCCAAAAAATCGATTTGGCTGAGCGACCCAAGCATGTGTACCATCACTTACCTTAGTGTGGAAACTTATCAACACCTGATCATATTGTGAAAAATAGCCACAAAGAACAGATCAACACAAATATCAGTTTTGTTGATTGTAAACCCTTAGTCGAGAGCTTAAAGTAGGGAAATTATTTAAAGCTATGCCTTAGCATAGCATAACTGTCTTATATTCGCTGTTATAGCCGCTTCCATGGTCATTAGTAGTTCATTTATTGGGCACCTTCAACATAATATATCCTTCGAACTTTCAACATCCTTATGAACATGATAATTACATATCCTGCAGTTAAAACTATAAGTGCTATACTTCATTTGAGACATATGGAAGTTGCGGAATATTATTGCTGTCTTCTCAATCATTCAAAACGAACCAATTCGAAATACGTTTAGAACCAAATCATTGGTTTCACGCCCGAGGCAATGCGATTACAACATGAACGATAATAATTATAATATCAGAGACAAAATTGTTTACCTTTACATTTTGAAACCAAAAAGCTGTTAAAATTTTCCGAAATATTTTTACCTATTGAATAAAATCTGGCCTGAGCTTCCCTTCAGCAGGTCAGATTTCTTAAACAATCTTAATCAATGTGGCAATTTTTTGTTTCTAATTTAAGAATTGATGGCATGAAAATTTAATTGAAATTTGATTTGGAATCATTTGGAGTGTAAAATATATGAATATTTTCGCATTTATCTCAACGAAGAGAGAGAGAGAGAGAGAGAAATGCAAATCCTGTAAGAAAGTGTAGTCTAGTTTCTCGCTTTGGTCTTTTATGTCGCTCTGTTGCTTGCTTATGAAGTCTATCGAAATTAGATTTCTATAGAACGTCGTAGTAAACTGTTGTAGCTAATCTTGAAATGCTTTCCATATTAATCAATTTATTCTATAACTTCTTGTTATTCTTTCTTCCGCTCTATGCCTCCCTCATCTCTTTAGAGGAAGATAATTTCTACACCTGTGTTCTCCTTACTGTTTTCGCCCGATCTTGAGCCACTACTGTACTCACTTTTTTCATACCTCTTAATAATTTACATTCTTCTGTTAGAATTTCCTTTGCCGATAACTTTCGCTCCTGTGGCCGTTTTTGCGACACTGAGCCTTCATGATCGCTCTCGTCATCGTCTGCGAATTGAATATCATCTAAAGTCAAGTAATTTTGTAAATCACTTGGTGATTTCACCACCGAAGTCTCTTTTTCGATGTAAGAACCATTCATGGAATCGGTTTCTAGAATCGTTTCGGGAGCTTCATGATTCTCGCATGGCTGCGCTAAGTTACGAGCTGATCTGGTGACATTTAAGTCCTGCATGGGAATCGCCTCCTTGTCTGTACCCAGTGAAAGCGTAGACTTTGACTGCCGTTTTTGTTGTCTCCTTTGCTTCCTGGTCAGATATGGTGTGGATTGTTTGGAGGAATTATTAGAGGATATGGCTTTTTTAATGAGACAATTCTTTAGGTCTGTCTCAGAAGGTGTTGAAACTTTTGACGGTAAATTACTACTGCTGAGCGGAGAAAGCTCCTCTGAAGTGGGACTAGTGTTGGTGGTATTAGTGCTGGAATTGTTGTTGCTATGAGGACTTAAATAATGACCATATTTTGGCATTTTGATTTCCTCATAAAGCGGATGATGCTCATATGGTTCTGCTAACGGCTCAGGAGTTTTATCTTCATCACGGTCGGGAGAATCGGGAATCTCATCGAATGGGGGAATCCATATTAAATAGGCAGGATCCATGCCTAGATAAGAGCCCGGAGCCGCACCCGCGTTGGTGACATTGTAATCATAATAATCCAATTCAAAATCTTCGGGATTACCCAAAGAAAACTCTGAACCAGGTCGAGCCAATAATTTCTTGCGATTCTGCTTTTCTTTACTTTCCTTGGGGTTAGTGCTGCGTATGGTAGCCGAGCTCACTATGCTGGAAGCCGGGGAATAGCAACCCTAAAAGTGGACGACAAGTTATATAAAAAAATACTAAAATTTATCCAAAACCCTCTAAACTCACATTAGTTAAATTCACACTACTACATCTGGGATTTCTCCTATGATTTTGCAGCACCATTGATTTCTGTGAATCACAATCGGTTTTTTCTTCCGCATATGAATTAGTCATTTTCAAGGTGGCTGCATCATAACGCTCCGAGTATTTGCTAAAGCGCTTCATATTCATCGGCGGGCTATTGCATATGGATGACATGCCCGATGATATGATACTCTCAGAATCTTTGCCACTGTCCTTCCGCTTTATTGTAGCATAATTTCGACAATTTTCTTCGTCTTCATCATCATCAGTTGAATCGTTTGCGGTCAAAGCGGCGACACCCTCCTCCGTGGAAGGCGTTCGACTTAGACTTACGGTATTGGGCGAAGCTATTTCGTTGCGCAAAGTTATAATGGAACCATTGCTGCCAAATTCCTCAACGCTATTGGGAAATAGAGTAGATAAAGAGAAAAGTTAATAAATTGTGACGAAATATATAAAAGTCATGTCTGAACAATCGACAAAGGACCCTAATTATGTAATGAAGGTGTAGATTCTATGATTAGTGTGAAAATTTACTTCATAAACTTTTACTAACAATTTATGAAGACGGTCTGAAATCGGTTGATGATTTTGAGTACATATATCTCAAAAGTTTATCCCAAATAATGAAATGTAGAATACTTTGTGGTAAAACATTTTGCACACACGTCTATCACTCAAAATTCGATATTCGATGAGTAACGTCCTCCTTGAAAGTATTTGGCAAGATTTTCGATTATTACTCCAACGCTAAATTATGTTTACTCCAAAATACGAATCTGTAACATTGGTGAAAATGTCAACACAATTTTTATTTTGAGATAAATTTTGCCCCAAGTCTCATTTCTCTTGATTGTGGTGCTGCTGATTTGTGTGATTTATGTGTTTTGCTCAGTTTATCGAAAGATTTTCATGCGCAGAATCCAATCTAATCTTTGTAACTCTACTCTATATAATGTCACGTTTCTGAGATGTAATGTTACAGGTTGTAAAAACTTTCTGAAGTCGCCTAGAGGTCGATATATTATGGATGAAAATATTACGCTTTTTTACACCCTCATTTATCTGGTGATGTATCGATATGTCGATCCCTATAATATGAACCGCAGGTGTTACAGGAGGGCGAAATTAATCCACCACAAAATTGCCCATGCAAGGATTGAACACTTCTCAGAAAGAGTAGTGAATTTTCGACACTTTTTTTAATTTAAAGTAGGAAAGAGCCTTCCCAATCCATATACTTTTTAAGTGGCAGCCATTATTGCGGTCATGGTTACCGAATAATACAAAAAAATATGAAAATTCAGTAGAAAATCTAAAGATCATCTATCAAAGATGATACATTATGAATGACAAGAGGACATATTAGTTGATGATACGCGAAAAGATGATTCCATCTCATACATTTTTTAGGTGTCCGGCCTAATTACGAGCGTGATTTTAAAGAAAAACTGGCAAAATTGTTATAATATGGATGAGAAGATAATGTCTTTGATACGTCCATTTACATGGCTATAAGTTGGTGCATTGTTCAATAGAAAGCAACTTTCTCATGCAAGTGTTAACCTGCCTTAGGAAAAGTTGGGACTATTCAGTAGCTTTTCAATAATTTGACCATTTATTCATTAACTCAAAGCAATATAAGATGCCATTGATAGATATGGAAAGGAGCATTCCCAGCTCATACACTTTTTAAGGGGCAACTCCAATTATAGGCGTGGTTATTGCAATATGCCTCAAAAAAAAAAAAGAAATTTTACTGCGGAAATAGGCAAGTTCGATATATTAGTTTTAGAAGTGAAAAAAACTGAACCAATACAAAATAACTCGTGCATACCTTCTGAAAATGGGTCTTTTCCGGAGTTTTTATAACACTTTTGCCATTTATTCGTTAATTAAATCCAATATAAGTTGATAATTGATGGACAGCAGAGGAAACAATCCAATTTGAATGAATTTGTAAGTAACCGACATATTTGTGGACGTGATCATTGGGAGAGGGATGTTTTCACCCCGCCCATTTACCTTGCGACAAAACTTTACGTTGTCCGCGACTCACTGGCCTGCACTTTATGTTGGCGGGTATATAATCTTGCCAAAATTTCCTCCTGTCCATTTGTTTCCTCTTCTCTCAGCGAACTCTTTTTTTGTATTTTGACAATTCTTCTCAATATTCCATCCCCAAAAATAAAAACATTATTCTACGTATTAAAATGTCAATTAGTATCACGCCTTTTATTCCGAAACGCGATTGAAAAATTCGCCTCTTATTTAACTTTTTCACATTTGGGGAGATCTATCCAAATGGTCCTAACTAATTCCTTTATGCTCTTGATTGGGACAATTGTCGCTTATTTAAACCGAAATATTTGTACTCGTATTTCCGTTGGCCAGGGCAATAACAATCTGTCACTCCATAATCACAAATTAACATTTGGGTCCAAAAACATTTGCAACACCGACTCACCACTTAACCATGGGCTCCTTCACAATCGATTCATTCATTTCCGTTTCCCTAGCCAAATTCTCTGCGTCGACACTTTCGCGCAATATGGAATGGCGCAATTGATGTTTCGGTCTCATTTTAACCATATAAATCACTTCCGATATAAGAGTGGTCGTGGACATGGCCCTTGAGGGGGGACTATGTAGGGAACTCATTGAACCACGGGGTGTATGGAGGCGGGAACCTTCCTCGTGGCGCCGCGTAATGGCCAGATGATATTTGCGATAGCGTATAACATATTGAGCACCTAAAACAAACATCCACACAAAATTAAAAACATTAAATTTTGAAAAATATTTCTGCTTTATTTTAGTACAACATTTACCCAATAATGCACTGATTAATATTATAATGGTGGCAAATACCATCGCACTCAGATGGACCAAGGTAAATCTTGTTTTAAGCCTGGGTTTCTGTAAGAATGCTCGGCTTTTCACCGATAACCCGGAAGCCGCCACTACAGTCTGTGAGGTTAACGAAGAATTTTTGCCTAAATATCAAAATGTTACAAAATCCTGCTTAATAATTCCACACAAATTTACGCACTTAACTTACCAATTTGTTCAACATTCGCTAAAAATCCACCTGTACATATTAAGCCCGTATGGATTTCCGTATTGTTGGCAATGCTGCTGCCGCCACCACCACCATCCTCGCCAGCATAGAATTCCAGCAACAATTGTGCCCCACTGGATTCCAGTAACACAGGTAGATTCATGGCATTGTTTGCGGGCGCTGTGGCTCCACTGGTGCTCATGCCACCTTGCATCTCAATCAACAAAGTGGATGATAATGATGGTCCATCACGTATTTTGATGTATTGTGTGGCACATGGCAAACGCAGAAAACTTAAATGCAGCGAAATATGCTCCTCGCCATCGACCTGTGGGTGTGGGGCAGAGTAAAATAAAGCAAGACAATGGTGAATGAATTGTGGAAAAGTTGCTGAAAGCTGCCGGTGTTTTTCTTGTGCCTAAACAGGAAATGATGTGTTTCGCAACTTGAAGCGATACCACTATAATAGAAAGGATAAGTGAATGTGTTTTCTGCCTACAAGCGGGACAACAAGAGCGTCAAAATAACCCACATCGCCTCCAAAATGTGTTGCCCTGTCAGAGAGACAGGGAGAGAGGAAAGAGAGAGGGGATGTAGTTTTGATTTCCGGTTTCATAGAAAACGGCTGATGAGCTATTTATGGCGCTAGCCATAGGTCAAAGTGAAAGAGATTAACGTGGCAAAAGGTGGTCTTTGTTCACAAAGTGAAGCGATGAAAAATTAAAATGTTTTCAAGGCAGCAGCGAAAAGAGACATATTGGACCAGTAAGGGTTGAAGCGCATATCAGACCAAACCAACCTAAAACCAAAAATGCAAATATATGCTTTCTTAAGCTTTCTTAGTCAGTTGTTGATTTACCAGGCTTAAAGGCAAGTAGAAGTACGCGTAATTAAGTCCATGTCATGAAATCGAAGCCCTGGTTTCGAATGTATATGAAATCGAAAACTTGAAATTAGATTTCAAATCGTTTAAAACAATGAATTCGAAAACTTTTAAAGGAAATCATGGAGTCGAAATTGAGGAGTAGTCTAGAAGAATGTAATAGAACAAAATGGCCTAAAATCGTGGAGTGCGTAGGAGCAACGAAAGATGCAATCGAAGCCTTGTAGTCCAAGCGGGGATTTCGAAGACTTAAAGAAAAAGTCATTAAAATTTCAAGTAAAGACAAAAAGAAATGAAATTTAACGCGTTTATTGGAATTAGATCCCAAATGTCAGAATTAACATAAAGTTTTTGTATAAATGAATTTATGTGTGGATCTACACAGTCTAAGTCTTTAAGCCGAAGCAAAGAGATGAAATAACTGAAGCCGATGTCAAAAAGGCTAAGATGTGGGGCCGAAAATGGTAGATAGAAAACATCATGTCAAAGAATTAAGGTCGAAAACGAAAATGTGAACTGGAACACTTCGGACTTAGAGAGCTTGAGAATATAAAAGTTTGTATTAAATTGTGATTGAAAAATAAGTAACTGAAGTGACTTTGTAGTGGCGACGTGGTATCGCTTCAAGAAAACAATCCATGGAATCGAAATTGATGATTGATGAATTATGGCATGGTTGTCTGCGTACCATAACGATGAAATCCAGCAAAGAATAACTGAATTAAAGAATTGACATCTAAACAGAAACGAAAAATATGGCATCGCAAATATGAAATCAAAGAAACAAAACGGTAAAACGTTGTTGGGAAATTAAATCGAGTCCGAAGGCCTTAAATCAGAGATATCAAATTGCTTATATGACTTCAAATGTGTGGAACTGTAATCAGGCATTTATAGTTTGCACTATTTTAGAACGATAATGGTCGAATTATTGGCATGACATCGTAAAAGTGTGTACTCTTCAGCATCGACACGATATAAATCTAATGTGCGGCTCCAATTCCATCCGTGCCAAATGCCTACGTTATTATTTTTCTTATAAACTGCAATCGTAAAAAGATTAACACCTTTGGAAAACAAATTTTTATAAGCTTGGTGTACACGATTTTGATTTTCATGACTTTACCTCCATATCTGAACTCTACTCTTCGGATTTTACAGTCTAACTTAATCATTTCAGAAAATTTAAAAACTATGGTATTTTTCTGTTTTTATGCTATACAAATATATCTAGTAATAGGTATTACTGGACAACTTTTTGGTAACGTATGCGCAATGATATAATGTTAAATTTAAATTAAATTACATAATTATTAAAATTACTCTTGCGTCCCCTATCGTATTTATATTGTACTATTGTGGAATTCAACCTCGAAACCTGTATCTAATTTTTCATTGTTAAAAATTCTACAAACAACTTACGCCCATTAACGTAACAGATTGCGTTAATTATTTCCTTCCCCAACCTCTATCGTTTTACAAAAAATAACGTGATAGTAATTTCGCCATTTGGAGATTGCGGTTAAATATGTATTACATGGTAGCGCATTTTTTTTATAGGTGTCCATGATATTTTATGGATTTTACAGTAAATCTTCTAAAATATTTTTGGTTTCTCTTCTCTAGTAGGACAACCATGCAAAAACCGTCACTCATAACTTTCAACCTTTCCAACAATTATCCCCCAATTCCGCAAATTACACAAAGCTCAGAAAAAAGGTCACTGGGTGTGCAATAAAAGTAAATTGTGGGTGAAAGATGGTGAAAACCAATACGTGTCATACACACACACACACACATACTCGCATATACACACAATTTAAAAGCATAACTGTCCCGGACGGAAATACTATATGCATAGCATTATATTATATGTCTTACGTACGTACGTATGTCTTACTACGTACTTTTTTAAGATATCCGCAAATCCTTGAACAAAGCCACACATGCTTACATATACTCACTTATGTTTAATGTAAACCCAGAGGATAAAGGAACAAACAAAATTTAAGAACTTCCTATCATATATATATATATATATATATATATATATGTACTCATGTAAAAATGACAAAATGAAGGAAACACTTTGTTGAGATGTCACATTGTGGAAACTGTTGATGAGCTATGACTTCTTAACAGTGCAATGATACACACCAACTCCGACGTCACCTTTTGGTGCTATGTGGATATCAGATAAAGCTATCCCACTATTGGTGATGGCATAAATCAAGGGGAGGTGGCAACACTTCCTTGTAATTATGAATATTAAGGATCAAATATGGGCGTGTGGAGATAAAACTCTTTCTTTGCAATCAATACTCTAGTCTGAAGCACTATCAATTGATGCAGATATGGATGCCGAAACAAAGATATATTTAGGGTTATAGTTCAATAAACTTATGATGCGGAGGAAGACGTAAGTGAATTCTCTTTGCTCCATTATTCTTTAACGAAACAAGAAGGAATGTACTGGATTTATTTGAATTCTATGATAACGATTGCAATGTAAAGCAGTATACGTAACGTAATTTGAAGTAGATTTTGTCGTTTACACAATGTAAATCCATTTTAATAATGACAACAACACTGCCTTTACAACATGCAAACTGCAAAAAGAACAACAAGTACTGAAATTGAATGAGGGAAGAAAGGACGATAGCATAAAAGTACCGAAAGACAAAAAGGAAACACAGTGTCGTAAGACACAGTGGCTGATAATTGGAATTAATAAAAGAGGCTACATATACAATTGGAAAATTGGAAAATTTCCAAAAGGTGTACTAAGTGACTGTGTTCTTAACTCTTTAAAACATGCCGAATGTCTCAAATGTGACTGTGGTTTCTTTCAAAGTGAGGCGTAAAAGCAGGGATTCTGAATCTTTCAAAAAAATCGAGAGCCTCAAATGTGCCTCTGGGTTCTTTTACAGTAAAATGTAAGATAGACTCCGAGGGAAAATATACTATAGTTGTAGTTAAAGTCAGGCAGCCGATATGTAGTCAGAGTCGGGGTATTGAAGGCGCGTGGTAAATATAGATTATCAGGCCTGTCACAGAATTTTGCGGAATGGTTTCGAATTCACATTTTCCAAATCGATCGATATGGTTAAACCTTCTTCAGAAATCGGTCGATTTTGTTAATTCCCAAATTGAAGATATCCCTTTTTTTGATGTGGCAACGCAAAGAATAAAGAACGCAAAGAAAAAAGCAAAGACCATATGTTTTAAAATAAGCAAAAGTGTTACAATTATTACAAGTGACAAGACGGTAATTAAAGTTCGTAAAGCAAAAAGTGTCAGTTCTTTAAGTAAAAGTTTAACTAAAAAAAAAACAAAACAACTAAACATGCCCGGAATTTCCTTAGTGGCTGTGATGGAGGCACAAGAGCGTCATTGGTCTGCCGAAAAATTGCGCCGTCGAAGTTTGAGAGATGCCTCGGACCCTTTGGCATAACCTTACTCAGTGTATGTTCATACACACATAACTACATTGCTACAACAGCGTTGTTTTATAATTATTGGTTTTATTTTAGTTTCATTAGTTATTATCGCCTGAACAAGGTAGGCTTTATTATGGTGTTGGATTCAATAAAGAATGATCTGAAGCGGTCAAGTATACATCCAATATTGCAGCTTTCTATCGCCCTTCGGTTTCTTGCGACTGGAGCATTTCAAGGTGCAATAGGTAAGAATTTGTTGATAGTAGTATTTCAACTTTGCTGATCGTAATACCATTATAGTAAAAGATGTTGACATCTCAGTAGGAAGAAGCACTGTCTCGACGCTGATGTGGCGGGTTATTGATGCCATTGAACGCCACATATGTTCCCAATAGATAACAATTGCGATGTCTGTCCTCTTTTTTGTTGTGGCACAGCTTTTTTTTACAAACACCTTCCAGTCCGCCCAGGTTTTTTTCCACCCATTGATGTCCTTGGTTGGCGGACCGGAGGAATTTAATTTTGCGGCTAGTTCAGCCCACAACGTTTCAGCTGCCACAATATCTCCCTTTACGTACCCCTTAGCTATGTCCTGGTGGGCATCCATGAACTCGGCCAATATACGCTCTTGTGCGGGACTCCCATGTTTTCTTCTAAAATAACGCGAATTGTTACTAAATAAAATAATTTAAGAAAATTTTTCCATACTTACATGTTTTCACAAATTATTTTGTTTGTTGTGCTTTCGTTTTGTTTCGTCAAAACTTGCCAGTATGCAATGTTTTTGCAAATTAGATACTTTTACTTTGAAGAAATATGTGGTTTACACGAAAAAAAGGTGGCAATACTGCATTAAAAAGTAGTAAAAAAAAGGTTGCTTGCTGTGCTACCCCCGAAAAATACGCAATAATTGTTTAAATTAATCATTAATATGTCTATTTTCACCGCAATCTATTAAAAAACAGTACCTTTTATTGATATAAACCAATTGCAAAGACATTTTTTTAGTTTAAGATAGGAAAAAAACCAAAACCATTTACATAATTGAAAGTGGTTTCAAAACGAAAAAATTTTGCGGTTTTGATTGTCTGGAGAAGCAAATTACGATTTGGAAACCATTTCGACCGAAATGGTTTTCTGTGACAGGCCTGTATATATGTAGATCTGTAGAGTGGGAGTTTGAGCTGGATTTGTAGACTCGGAGTTCAGCAGATGTGCCCGAGATCAGAATAGGACTGAGGATCGATTTTTTCGCCATGATAGCAATACCGGTTAGAGAAAATTAAACATTTCATTGTATTTCATTCTTCGGATAGATGTTTTTGTGTTAAAATTTTGTATTTTTTTTCAAACTTTGGCGAGCCAACATCAAATGCAGTGGTCTTACATGCATTCTATTTCTAGATTCGCTCAATGGGATTTTAGACATAACAACAATTCCGAACGTTAGATTGAAAAGCATTTACTAGACTTGTCGATTACTCGACAATCGAGGTTACCGTCGCACGAATAATGATAGGTGCCTGTATGGGGACTCAAACCCGCATACATATGCATAATAGCCATGGCCATGGCCACAATAGTTTAGGACACATAATATGTTTTATCTGAAAGTGGATTGAGTATTTGCAAACAGTTGGTACATCATGCTTATACATATATTTCAAACGAGAAAGTATTCAATAAAGTGTTTGAATTATTTGAATGAATGTTATATTTATAAAATAAACAATCCAAATATATTTAAACGTTGTATTCGAAGTTAGATTAAGGTGTTGAAGTAGGAGTTTCATAACTCTAGCAGAATTCAATAATCCTGGTTTTGGAAGCGAAGCCGTGGATTTAAAGCTGTTCACTTGAAATCATGAAGGCAAAATAAAGGAGACAATGCCATGCATTCTATGCCGCGATGTCAACGTCATAATATCGAAGATGAGGACTGGAAGTTATGAAGCTGTGACATCAATGCCTTGATATCGAAAACGAGGATTTGACGTCATGTAAACAAAAACGTAGCCTAGCAGATGTGTAGTTGAAAAGAGAGCGCTGGAGATAATAATAGTCAAAGTAGCTGAGTTAAAGTGATATTAAAATCGAAAAGGAATGCAATCAAAGTGTTTTAATTGAGGGGGTAGAAAACAAATACAGTCAAAGCTCTGGGGAGGAACCAACTTTGTCGACTACAATTATTTTCTAGAGAAATCCATTTAACAATAAATGCTATTAAAACTTATTGGATTTTCTGGAAGATTTTATGAAGAAAACCTTAACGAAGAATTACTTCTCTATGAAGGCAGAGTGCAATGCCTTTGCATAATAGTCGCTATATCAAAATTTTACAGGCTGGTCTATGAATTGCATTTCCATTTTCCAAATGGATCTTATATTGTGTGATATAAATCTCCCATTCATCATCAAACTCGTCAATAGGCTTCGCAATGGCGCTGAAGCCGAAACCAACTAAGCCGAAACCGAAAAAACTACGTCAAATTTCATCAAAAGGCATGTGAATTTTGACTGTTTTCTATGATTATCGCAATGTTGTGCACTCGAAATCCTTGCCAGAAGGTCAGACGAAAAATAAAGGAAGTTATCTAAGCATTATGCGGCCTTTGAGAGATTTGTGGAAAGAAAACTCAAGGAATTTGCACCACATTAGAGGCCCATCTCAAAATGTTATCATGGTGAACGAATTTCTGGCCACAAACTTAACAAATGCCATCGAACAACAACAAATGCGCTTGCAAAAAAGGTTTGGTTGGAATACGTGTATTGTATCGTAGGGAGCTCACTCTGAAAGCGACACAATAAGTTTGCATGAGTAACAAACTTATTATATTTTATTCATCAATTCTCCGAACTTTTTTGACAAAATGTATCTATTGAAAGGTATTTCACAGTGTCCCGCTTTGTTTAGTGAAGGAAACTAACGCTAATATACAAACAATAAACTAGCAAACTGTAATAGCACTCTGAACGGTTCAAACGGTTCAGTTGTTAATAATCAGTACAGGTCTTTGCAATTTAAAGGAGCCAATTAATACACAAAAATCATGGTGGCAATGTAGGAGTTCTAATCACAAATACATCACTCCACATAATGTTCGCCGTTTGCGGGAATAGTCTTAATACTTAAGTGTTTCTAGTAAACAGAGTCACAACATGCGTGGAAAAATTATAGTGTGTCTGAGTGTTGGTTACAAGCTTATATACCATTCCCGCGATAGCAATGTAACTTTTGCAAATTGTTTTTTGCATATCAGTGATAGTTTACGAGTATACAATTAACATATCCAATGAAAGTACGAGAAATATCTGACATTTTGTTTTAACTAATATGATTTTTGCATAAGACACAAACAGTTCTATAATGCTCCATAGACTCCAACTGTTACTATTACATAAGTTTCCAAAAGGTCCATGTATGCATTGAAGACGTTTTAACTAATAGAGATGAGTGTGAAATACCGGCAGGAAATACGCAAATAAAATTTAAACCATACATACACCCAGCTAGAAAAGTAGAAGTCATTCAAACAATAGTATTATCATAGCTTCCACAAATGCTTTCTCTTCTGGGAAGCTCTTCTTGATTTTACCAAATGAACTGATGAAATAAAAGCATGATAATCGGCAGTCGTTGCAAGAATATTAAACATTTTCAGTTTTTTTTCCAACGAAAAAGTTAAAAATTTCTCAACATATTTTTAAAATTATTGTTTATTAAAAATTATAATAACTTGTGTGAGTCCTGATTAAAAGAAGAAAATTGTTATAAAAATGATCTAAAGATGTTTCAGCGCTATAGACGAACTGGTGAAAAGGCAGTGAAAATGTGTCAAAAACAAAGTCATCCCTCTTGGGACATGCCCATGTTAAATTAATCGATGATTAGCCATTATTCACCGTTTCTACATCACGAACAGCGGATTTTTTTTTTTCACACCCCTGGGTGCTCGTTTTCTACCGGATATATAAAAAGAAACCAAAAGATGAACGACCACAGCGCGATAGTTAGGAAATAAGACTATAGCTCAAGATCATCACGTGATCCGTAAGGACGGACACTTCGAATAGTCGATCAATCAATAATTCTAATTAAAGCTTTTCAAACTGACTTTGACTGACTGGCACTGAATATGGAAGGCTCTCTCACATCTTATTCATCTGATACAAGGGATTAGTTTTAAAGGCATTTATTCCAGCGAATATACTCGTACAAAAGGATACGTATAAGATCACAACTTATTCATGGGATGCAAGGAAATTTGTTTAAAGTCTTAAGGAACAATAGAAATCAAACGAATATAAAGAATCTATACTTCGAAGTATTGTATTGCGCTAAAATAATTTGGAATCGGAATAATAATAAATGGAATCGATTATTGTATTTCTTATGTTATTTCTCGCAAAATTTGTTATTGTGGTGAATGTTAGTAAAGCTTAAATATATCTTGTTCTATTCAAATCCAAAATAATTTCGTAAAGTTAACAAATTTCTCTCATTTCATTCATTCATTTAAACCTCAGTCACCCAAGTTTCTTCTACTGTGCGAATAGCCAGACATTCAAAAGGTAGAACGACGAGACAAGATAAAAAAAAGGACAAACACTTAGATATCTATGAGGGACAGACATTTTTATACATTCACATGAAATTGTTTGGGTCAATTTATTTTAATGGAACGATGGAAATACAGAGAGGAAAACACGAAAGAAAAACTAGCCCAATGACAGACAATAAGGAAACGAGCATTAATAGATGCAAAGTTGGGATGTTAGAGAAAAGTCTTGGTCTTTCGTGGGCGTTACAGGACATAAGGTGCTATTGATGAAGTTGAAATGTTGGGCCATTAGGAGGTTCACATAAAGTGCTATTGATGGACTTGAATCCTGGAAAATGTACATTGTGCTATCACTTTTTTTGCTCTTTTTTTCTTTCTAGGTCCTGTAATCATCCAGATTGTTTCTTTGATTGGATTAGATGAAGGTTATTGTGCTGCAGTGAATAGATTTCCATAAAATATTCAAAAATCCCCATGAATTTAATAAAATCATCTTCAACATATCATCGATTCGAAAGGAAATTCAATCGAAACTATAGAAATACACGAGGTTATGTGGCACTTCCATTCAGGGACTTGCCTTTGTTAGACCGGCACACCGAGCCAAAATAACAATAGAAAGCAAAAAGTATATATAATTGCTTGTGTTGCTTGCGTCCATGTACCGAAACCTTCTCTCGAGTCTAATATTTTGGGTTATACGTATAAAAAAAAGAAAAAAAAAATATTATTACACTTTACTACAAGTTACAGATTTTTTCAGGGGGGAACAACCTACTGGTGCACCTCCTCCTTTCAATCCCAGCCTTTTGTCTGTTGCTTTCATTGCTGCTCCACTCTTATTTTAATTTATTGTATAGATTTCTATGGAATTTCATACATTCATTCGTGCATTAATATATGGACCAGTTTCCTCCTTTCACTGTGTGTCTGTATCCTTAATGTCAAACTCAGCATAACAGTTCTTTTCATTGTGTTGTATGTTGCATTTAGCTGCTTTGGTAGTGGTTTAAGCAATACGAGTAGTTACTCTCTAGGGATCAATAGTTTACATGGTCGTTCTTTCGTTTTCCCTGACTACTGTCTAAGATTATTAACGTTTCCGCTGGCTGGTTAGTTGGCACAGAAGGATGTGAAGTATTTATTAAGGCATAAATAAAGTTAAAGACTTGGTGTTTGATTTAACTTAAGGCGTTTGTTTTCTCTTCTACATATTGGACAAACACAAACTATTTATTACAAGTGACAATGGCGAGATTTTTGGAAACTGAAAGGGAATTTCCTGGGCACAGGCGTCAAAAGGGATAACGAAGTTTTAAGTTTAACTCTAAACTAGATGTGATATTAAATTTGTTATATTTATACACATTTTGTTGTGTAATATGAAACAAATAGGGAGCATTCTTTCCTTATAGCATTCTTTCATTTCCTGCCAAGTTTTATAAAAGTTCATCACTTACCTGTATTAGCCAAAATGATCTGCCCGGACAGCTTTGTGTAGCACCCGCTATAATACGTTTCGGCTTTGAGAGTCCCAGATGAACTATACAACCACACCGACATCCCGGTCCAATTTCTTGTGATACATCTGTGCGATTTAGCTTACTAACCGCCGATCCACTGGTCTCATAGATACAATCCCAGGTATCGGCAATGGATTTACCACACTTTTCGGTTTGTACCGAAGGGCCCTGAAAATGTAAATTAAACAATTAAACAGATTAATAACATTTGTTAGCAAAGCTGACACATTTTTGGATATTTCAATTGCTCGGCTTCCAAACGGCAAACATAATTCTTTACGCTAATCTAATATAATATAATTATAGTATTAATAATTTATTATACAGCAGCCTTGATGCCAGCCCATGTCCATGAGTAGGACCCTCCTATTGTAATTCTCAAATAAATCAATGAAGCTGAACATGCAATCAATTGGTGAAGTAATTGCAATTGATGAAGTAAAAGGAAAGTATTAGCAGGTGCGCAACTATGTTCCCGCTGTTTGCCAAAAGATGGCACCAGCTGTAAATGCTAATCGATTCGGCCATAACCTAAACGTCATGCGCCAAGCTTAGGCATATGGTAAATATGCCGCCACGATACAATAGTGATTTTCTTTCGACGTCATATTCTTTTGGTTGTGTGAATATATATGATTTTTTGCCAAATAACCGTCATATGTGGGAAGTATTGATTTTCTTTTCTCAATTGAAAAAAACGGCGGCAAAAGCTAATCGAGTGCTTTAAAACGTTTACGGAAATGCTGTTTTAAGTGAAATCACTTGTCGAGGTTCCGTCGCTTTAAAGATGGTCATTTTGATGTTGATGGCCGTTCGCCTTAAAGAAGACGAAAATCGTCCGAAGACACTGTCTTAACGGCATTGCTTGATGGGGATCCGTGCCAAACGCAGATAGAGCTTGCTTTAGTATTACGAGTTACCCGCCAAGCCATTTTCAAGCGATTGGATGCGTTGAGAATGATTCAAAAGCAGAGAACTTAGCTCCCTTATGAGTTTAAGTCAAGGCACATTGGGCGTCGTTTTTTCGCCTGTTTCAGCGACAAAAAAGAGAGGGGTTTTCTTCATCGTAACCAAAGAATGTCATGGAGGCTGTCGATCATGCTTCTACGGTTATGGTGGGACCAACTACAGACCAGCTGCTGAACCATCACTAGGGATTAGTATCGACTTCAATTAATGCAATTGAGTCGAGCTCTGCGCGAGAAATGCCCACAATACGCAGAGAGGTACGAAAAAGTGATTTTTCTGCATAACAAAGCTCGTCGTCACGTGGCCAAGCCCGCTAAAACCTACCTGGAAACGCTGAAATGGGAAGTCTTATCCCATCCGCCATATTCTCCAGATATTGCGCCGCCCGATTATCACTCGTTCTGTTCGATGGCACATGGTTTGGCTGACCAGCAGTTCCACTCATATGACGACATCAGGGAATGGCTAGATTCGTGGATACCCCCAAAAGATGAACAGTTTTACCGTGACGGAATTCGAGCTCTTGCCAGAAAGATGGTCAATACTTTTAATAAATCATTTGTAAACATGTTAATAAAATTGCATTTTTACAAAAAAAAAAGAAACAGCGAAAACTTAGTTGCGCTCCTAATAATATAATTTCATTTTCAAGTAGCGGGGAAAAGCTTCAAACCACTGTTATCGAACATTATCTAAAACTACCTAAGGAAGACTAGACAGCAAGGCATGGTAACTCGCTAGGTTTTTGCCAAAGTTACTATGTCAAAGTAAAAAACAATAAAATAAGTAAAATTATAACTTATTGTACTCAGTTATTATAATTTATCTATCTCCCCCATAGACTTCATAGAGAAACTCTTGATTTTTGAAAATTGGCTCGTTAGTATGGGAGCCACATCAAGAGAGGAGGCAATGCAGCCGATTTCCATTCGCAGAATTTAGTTTACCAAAAGCCTAATGCGTGAATGAAAGATATTAAGATAAGAATATATGGGATTTAATGGATCATTCATGTGGGAGGTACCAGAAAAGGCGTGATTACTTGACCATTTGGTTTTGCCAAACATAATAAGTTAATTCAATGGGTACAAATCTAAGCGATTGCAGCCTACCAATTAGAAATTACAGAGGAAACCCGGAATTTGGTAAAAGCGGACAATTTATATTGAAGATACCAGAAGAGGTGTGGCACTGGAGTCCATTTTAATTATGACAACAAACATTTACCGTGTATCAAATGTGACTGAATTCAGTGCAACCGAATTAAAAATGTGAACTTATGAATATATGGTTCAAATTAGTCATTTATATAGGAGGCGTGGTTCATTGGCCAATTTATTCCAAATCTTGTCAAGCATTAAAAAAAATATCAAAAATGTACGAATTAGAAGTTACAGAGGGAAATTTAAATTTCAAAAAATTGTGTAGGAGGTAGTACCCGGAAAATAATTCGATACAGTTATGATCTGGCAAAATATTAGGCTGTGTTAAAATATTTCCTAAAGTTATCGTGTCTACATATGGGAGCATTGTTTGTAATAATTTCGGACCTTTCGGCGCACTGATATCTATTTGTAATCTACAAGGACATCTTCTTTTCATTCCTCATATTTCTGACTTTAACCATTTAATGTCAATTATGGTCCATTTATTTTTATTTATTGTGTCCGAAAAGGCTCTTTTCTCTACTGCACAAGAGGTAAAAATGATTCGTCCCTCGGACTATATGATTAGGGCTTCAGTCGTTTGCGAATTTAAAAAAAGTCCTATCTTAGCAAGGAGAGCTTACATATCCTAGCTCTTAGTTCGTTTTTTTCTATATCATTCCAGGATCGTATTGCTCCCACATTACAGCGCAATAATGCACACACATAAATTCTTAATACATAAATCTGAATAATCAAAGGGGGTAAAAGAAAAGACGGGAGTATTGGAGTACATTCTTCACCCAAGTAATTTCATGGTTATGGCTTGACCCGCTTGCTCTTTTGTCCCCCTTTAGTTGTTGTCCTGCTCCCTTTTGTGTTCTGTCCCTTAAAACATAAATTTCTAAGAGCAATACGCAAACGCAATTTCATGACATTAGATTCAATCGTTTATTTTGAGCTATGGTACCAATTTTGTCCCCCTTTTGTCCCCATTTTCCCCAAGGAGTACGAGTTTCGTTACAACTGTTATTATTGCATACCAACGCTGTGAGAATAATGTGTACCATAATTTCGAAAACTTTGGCTTTCGATTTTTGAGTTAGACGATGGAATCAGTTTCGTCCCTTCCTTAATTGTTTTGTCCGATATAAGAACGAATTTCGAAAAAGCGATTTTTTCTTTCAGTGGAAGGTAAGGGGAACGTTAATTCTCAATTACACGAATTTTACTTCAACCGTTCATTATAAATAATGATATTATTTCGTATCACTGCCTCTTGAAGGAATAAATACCGCAAAATTCCATACTTCATCTACTCTTTAAGGAGAATTTGGATATCAATCTTCGTGATTCCAAATGTAACCGTTTGAGTTTAACCAGCTTTGTCCTTTTTTTACCCAATTTAATTTAAAAATGTTTAACATCTGACAAGCTTTTAACAATAACGAATTTGCCGTAGTTAAATGAAATCGAAGAAAATTCGAAAATGTTTTCTCGGGAAGACATTGAATGGATGATTGGAGAGTTTTTACGTTCTCATTCTACTCTTGTACGATATGTGCTGGTGTTTCAATTTCATAGGAACTCCATTCGGTGGCTTCACAAATTACTTTCGACAGTTCTTCTAGAAAAACATAAGGAAGTATATAAAAACTTCAAAACCACCCATTTTGCCACCTCTATGGCAAAAATTTGAGTGTCCTCATTATGTTTCACCACTTTTTCTTTCACCCGTCATATAGTTTAGGAAAAAACAGTTAATACTTTGAAACACTTCTTTACTATACACATAAATTTTATTAAATTATTGTAATGTGTAAAAGATTTACTCTAGATTTCCTTTTAATAAAACAAATTGATGGAATATGCGTCATCATCTATTTCGGGTAAACTCTTTTGCCGAGACATTCTTGAGGTGCGTGAACCACGTGATAAAACTTCCGAAGGTGTGGAACCTGCTGCTTCCTTTTCCAGGGACTGGGCAGATACTGAAGGTTCATCGACAATTTTACTCATCGCAACGGAGGGCAAGCGTTGTGGTGCGCCAGCGACCGATTTGCGTGACTCCGGCACTTCTTCTGCATACTCACTACTACTACCCTCTTCGCCCATATCTTCAGGTTCCTCATCGGCTTGTGTTGGCAGGTCCATATCCTCATGTGAATCCGAAACATATAGAGATGAACCCATTTGTACATCGATAATGGAGCCAGCCTCACTAGCGCGGCTTTTAGGTATGATTTTGTTTTCCTCTTTCTTGGCTTGATAAGCAGTGGCCAGAATTTCGGCGGACGCCAGACGATGGGCATCGCGCTTGAATATCTCCATGAGGCAAGAGGCGGAACGGGGCAAGAAACCCATTTTCCCGGGTTTATACAGCGAAGATTTCGATTGTGCCGGTGTAGCCAAGGAAACCGCTTCGGCTAAATCATCGGTTTGGCTGCTGATTATATCCAAAAGTTCATTTAACAGATCTTTGCGCTGTAATTTTCTTAAGGCGGCAGCTTCCTCTTGCAGTTCATCGGTGACAGCGGAACGAGCAGAGTCGGGCAGGCCGCCCAGCTTCTTTTCCTCATCTATGGCAGTAATGGCCACTTGGACGGTGGTTTTTATTTGTTGCAAAACCCCCCGTAAACGTAAAATTTCCTGTTCATGTTTATTCTGCTGCGCTACTAAACGGGTTTTGTCCAACTTCAAGCTGTCGATACGTTTGCCCAGAATTTTCAGCTTGTTGGCCAAATCGTTGACCGTAAACCGCTCACAGACATCACGTTTCGCTAGACTTTCATAAAGGCTGCGGTATTTTAAGACCTCCACATATTTGGCTTTCAGTCGCTCATAATTCTCGGTGAGTTTTTCGATAATTTTTATTTTATTTTGATTACTGCGTATTAGTTGCGTCTTCAGCTGCTCGAGGGCGTTGTATTGCTCCCTGATTTCTTTATTCCTTCGCATGTGTTGCTCGTAATCATGTTGCATTTTAATTTGCGACAGAACCAGCATATCGATTTCCTTTTGCAGAGCGATATTTTCACGTATCAGACGCCGTGTGTAGCCGGCATTGCGTATCTCACTGGAACGGGTGAAGTCTTCGGACACTTGCAACAACTTCGCCTCCACTTCTTTCTTGAGCGCATCTTTCTCCACCACGGCCTGTTGTTCCATGTTGTAGATGACCTCCTGATGCAGTCTCTCATTTTCCTTCGCCTCGGCCTCTTGGTCGTCGAACTTGGCCATAAGTACATCTCTTTGGATTCGAAACTCATCGAGAGAATTCAGTTTACCATTGAGTAGCTTTATCTCTGAGGTCAATTGATCGCTCATGGATTTATATTTTCCTTCCAGGTCTTTAATTTTCTCCGCAGCCTCGGCTTTTTCTTGTTTGCGCACCTTGGTAATTTCCACTAAACGTTCTTCCAACTCTGTAATGGTGTCGGTGCGCTCTGCTAACGTCTTCTCCAGATGGGCGGCCACATCGGTACGCTCCTCGGTTATCGCTTTCAGTTGATCCTTCAGAGTCACATTATTCTCATCCAAAGTTACGAGATGACTCCGTAAACGAGCCAATTTTTGATTCAAATCTGTTATAGTCAATTCATAGAAAGTTCGGTCGACTTGCGTCAATTTATTGGGATCCTCTTTAGGTTTCTTGGCCTTCTTATCCTTTTTGCCCATAACTAAAACTAACAATTTTTCTAGATCCTTGTAGAGTATTAAGAAATTAGGGGAAACTATGGGAATTTCTTTAAAGTTTCCTTCAAATACGTTTGTTGTAGGTAACAAAGAAAAATATAACGGAGCACGAACAAAACGTTTATTGAACGCCAACACTGAAACTCATCTAAAAAAATTCAAATATTTATGGATTCAACATTTCCGGTTGTCAACGGCAACAGGTTTTATTTATGGGGTTGTGTGTTGCTGTGCGCGTTTTTCTGTGCCAAACTGACAATAATGTTGCCAGATTGTAAATATGCGCAACTCTTTTGTTGTTCCGAAAGTTTTCCCATAAAAATTCCTCTTAACATTCTGCAGTCTAGCAATTTCCTTTCTTCTTTCATCTATTATTTAAGGTTTACTCATAAATATCTTTTGTTTCTTTCTATTTTTTCTTATTTTCGAAACACTCTGAAAGATAATAAAAATGTAACGTTTTGGCGAAATCTTCTCACTATCCTTGTACACAACATGCAGCTCATTCGCGCATTGTGCTGTGCTGCTCAAGAAAATGCAATACTTATGCCCGGCATTGTTTTCCAAATAGTTGTTTTCGGTGGAATTTTCAACCCGCTATTATCGCTGGAGTTGCTGTTGCTGCTGTTGTTGTCATTGTGAGCAAAACAATATATACAATTAAAAACTTTTGCTTTTTCCAAGAAGTTACATTACACTATGGGTGCTATTGTTGACTATTTTCTTACGTATAAAGAAAGGGCAAAGTGCGAAAACAGAGACGTGGCTCATTACATAGAAAAGGGGAAGAGTTACCAAAGCGACGTACAACAAAAGCCAGCCCAGACTGGAGTATTTACACAAAGCTATAAGATAAAGTGCCACCCCTGGCATGCGAATTACTTTTAAGTTTCTTTCCCCTTTTTTCAGGGACCATCACCGCAGCCAAACATAATACTCAGTTTCAAAATTATATACAATTATAGGTTCAATTCCGATAACGGAATCAAAATTTGATGAAATTCACGCAACCAACGCAAGACTACAAATATTTTTGACCCTGATTCATATACCCGAAATAGAACTTTAAGTAATTTGGATTCAGATTTTGTTAATGAAACGGTTTGTTTGTGTTTCATTTGAAAGGTAGCAAAGCAATATAAAACAATTTCAAGTAACTGTGAACATTTCTGAGAGCCTAGTATTTCAATCATTTTTTTTACTTTTTTACAATTTGGACTCAAAACCTCTTTCTCTGACAAGAAATAAAACTACTCGTATTAATAAACAGCAGTTCCGTTTGTTGCCCTCAAATAAAAATGCCCATATCATTACGGTTTTGTAAACAGATGAGATTTTCAAAATTCCATCAAAATCAGCCAAGCCGAAATGAATTCCAAATACATCGATCTTCTATAAGAATTTTTTTTTTGTTATCCAATTCTTCACACCTGTTTTCGATATCACCCCAGGAACATATAGGTAGTGTTTCCAATGGAGTCGCCATCTTCTGCGTCGCCCATCATGTTCATTGCCAAGAATTTTCACTCTAGAGCCCTTAAGCTCATCCAAACAGTGTGATGCAGCCAACAGTTTCGATGCTCTTGACCACGCCCATGACGGTAAACAGGTACTCTTCATTAACGATGATAGATGCATTAATTTGTCGGAACATTTTTCATTCGAAGACTTTCCGAATTGATTCATTGGCTCATCATAACCTACGGTTCCGCGGTATAGAGGACGATAGACAGAACCAGAACCTAACTCAGCTAGATTTTTGTTCGTCCAGATAGAGCTTTGTCGAATCACTTGTTAAGCCTATAGTAGCATCTGCTTTCAATCAATAGCCTTTACCTATTGCAATTTCCACGCCGATATCATTAGCTTTATTAACGGCGGAGTCAAGGTAGATAAAATCATCCATCATTCTAAATTTTAAATTAACACAGTGTACCATAAATGAGTACACTCTCTGCTCGACGAAACAAATAATTTGGATTTGCCCTCGCGTACGGACAAATTTACTTTTGCTCATTCCTTATATAAGCTTAAGAAGGCTGTAGATGCCGTTTCACACTTTTCGGCCTGCGATCACTTTTAACATATATATGTACTTTATATTGACAATGGTACCAGTCATGCTTACTGAAGCTTTCGCCATAATTATTTCTAAAAATACATTGAAAATAGACTGTCGCTCTGCCTCGTTGGGTGTAAAATAGCCCATTCAGATATACCCGTTTTTACTGAAGACTTCGTGTCGGTCAGTGTCATCTTACAACGACATATAAGCTTTGCGGGAATACCATGGCTTCATACTACTTTAGTCGTATAGGTCTATCGCAGGCAGTAGCAGCAGTCGAATGCAGAAGGCAATCGGCGAACAGGGAACCCGCGCCTATCTAGCCTTTCTAACAACTTGCCATAGTGGGACTATCTGCTCAGTGGTAGATTTATCAAGTTCAAAACTATAATAAGGAGGTCCTGGCGGGTTGAATAGAGAAAGCTTTAGTCTTTCATAAATAACATTGGAAAAAATCTTAATTGTTCGTTCGTACATGTACTGGGAGAGCCTTTTTGTAACACAGGACATTCCAATCATCGATAATGCTTTCACTGAGCCAAATGGTGTTTAGGAGGTGATGCAATCTCATTATTAACTCATAGCCACTAGCTATTGCTGGTCACGATCACAAATTTCTCTCAAAAAAATCCAAAAAATCGCCAGGTTTAGAATGGTGTTACGTACACTGTTTTTAAGGTCCTGGTTTTTATCTTTAAGATTTTGTATTCCTGCTTGATTAAGAGATATTTCATGCCTTTAATTTTTAGTTACCAAAGAAACAATCTTTTAGATATCTCTAAAGCTAGACTGTGACTGGTATACTGCTTTCATGTCATCGTCGATAATTATTTTTTTTTTTTTTTTTGTTCACTTGTGCTGTCATTCGAAACATGAAGCCTACAGAAGTGTACATCTCCATCCCCATACTTGTGTTCTCGCTCTTCCACTCTTTTCACTAACATTTTTTCGCTTAAAAAGATGTGGACGCCATTCTTATGTTATGTAGCGTTGTTTTACAGCACTCCTTACAATTACGGCGTTGCCATCTACGCAAGATCATTTTCTTCGGGAATCATGCGATATTCTACGTCGCATCAGAGCGTAGTTTTTCACACTCAAGTGCGATTTTTATGGCAGCCGTCAAAGAAAGCGCACTGTGTTGTCACTTTATGTCAGGAACATTAGGTTTACGACAATTTTGTTGTAGTAGTTGGGAAAGCTTGGCAGAA
>JAHXMU010000074.1:550351-570854 GCA_019455685.1 Philornis downsi
AGTGCACCCGCAAACAATGATGTTGTACGTAAACTACCAAAGAGCTCAAAAAGTATTCAAATACTACATGTATATTTAGGTGATTGTAAAAAAGTTGATAAAGTTTTCAATTATATCAAAGGTTTATTTCGCTTTTTAAAAGTATTCTAAAAATACGATCGTTTCTGAATGTATTGCCGAGCTTTAATGTAATACGATTCGGGTTCTTCATACGATTTCAAGATCATTTTTCTGTTCGCAATTAGTTATTATTACGTGTGTATAGACTTTATAATTAAAAACTACAGAATTTAACTATATTATAGTGAACTTGTGATAATTTAGTTGTATTTAACTTGTGCTTTTTGTAAAGGATATTCTCGAGTCACTGGCCAAAAACTTTCCAATTGTTTTGTGAAGTTATAAATCCTTAAGGTTGTGATGATGTTCGAAAAAAACATAAACGGCTAAGGGCAGTGAAGTATTTTGACGAATACTAAAGTAGGTGGAAGAATTTCCAGCTATCCGTCAATAAAATGCATTCCGGAAGTTTTGGAATAACAAAGACTTTTACACAAAAAAAAAAAAAAAAAAAAAAAAAAACACCCCCTAATAGAAAAATGATATTGGATACAGAACACAAATCATATTCCCAAAATATTTTGGTTTTTCTTGAATTGAACCTTTCATCAATTAAATGAAGTATCTTCAAGAAAATAATTTGTTTTAATACTTTTGGGAAAAAAGAAAACCCGACAAAAATAACTCTGCTTAAATTCTTGATAAAAGAAAAACGTAAAAAATTGCAATATTCGTATATACCTAAAATAAAGAATTTTTTAAACAATTTTTATAAAATCGGAAGAAATTTTCGTATTTTTGGTCCTAGTTTTCATTATATGGGCTGTGGGAAAAAGTTATTCTAACTTCTGTTCTTCTATTTTATAAGCATCAGTTACCAAAATTGTTGTCCATTGAGAAAATTTGACTGATGACCACGACCCTTCTGCTAACTCCCCTAAAAATGCCCAATTTTACCTATATATTCCTGAGTTTATATGTACTGAATTCAGTTGTGCTGGAATTCAATCATAGTTGGCACTGCAATGCGTTTGATAAACTTAGTTCTGAAAATGAAAATGGACATCAATGGCGCCCACCATCTACAATTTCCCATATAAATGATAGATTGAAGTTATATATTCTTATTCACTTACACATTAATAGTTTGATAAAAAAAAAAAAAGGATTTGAGAACGACAATGGAACGCATTGTTGATCCCTTCTGGTACCTCCTACACAAATTCTCCGATTTTCCGAAATTTGGTTTTCCCCCGTTAACTCCTAAGTAGCGGGCAGCAGTAGTCTAAATTGTTTTCCATTCCATGGGTTACCAATGTTTACTTTGCTCAGTTTGGGAAATAATCGCTTCTTCTGGTGTCTTCATACAAAACTTATCTTACTTCCACTAAATTCGTCATTCCTGTCATTTCTAAATCATAGGCTGCAGCAGTATACTATCTTTTATAGTTTTATAATGCTAGGTAAAACTTGAGAAAAAATTGGCAATGTAGTATCTACGGCCTCTCTGGACCCTCCCTCACAAATGTTCGATTTAACTAATATATTTTTAGTTCTACATTTTTCAAGCAGTTATACTGACAGTAGTATAGTCAAATTTAGCGCATACAATATTATGCATTTAATAAACTTAGTTCTAAGAATGAAAATAAAATGCGTTGCCCTGCAGCTTTTGATACTGATACTAGAAGAGGCGGGGCAAATTTGACAAATTTAATTTTCACTTGTAATCCTTAACCCGCGGATTGCTAAGGCGTACATTTTAGCAATTATTATGCATTATAAAGATTGGTAAAAGTGTAAAAAAAACTAAGCGGTTAACCACGCGATTACTGGCAAATTTCGTTCAATTTACCTAATTTAATTCACATAAATTAACATCTCTTATTAAATTGAACTGAATCGAATATAATCTAGCACGCGTCAGATGTTTAGTAAACTTAGTTTAGCCGATTTAAATAACATCCACTGTTCTTATATAATTTCTTAACGAGAGATTTAAATAGGTTTCAATTTTGCGTTTCTTATTGAATTTTTTGTAATAAATTAGCGATCAATGAATAAAGACAGGTGGTGCAGGTGGCTCTCAAAGAAAGCAACACAAAACGTTTTGAATGTTATTCGAACACTACTTTTATATTGTCTTCAAACTCCTTAAGACTGTTTATTTCACTAATGCTTAGCTACATATTTTTCCATTTAAATATTTCGTTATCTAATAACCCGGCCTTTATAATTTTATTTATTTGAAGCTGCCTCACGCATTGTCTTTTGAAATGGGTTTAAATTTGATTGCACGACCAGGGCATACAGATCAGAATGCACTTGAAAAGATCTTTTGCTTGTCTGTGGCCGCACTTGAAGTGACATACCAAAAGAGACATATTTTCCTCAAACTATGTTCAAGAGAGATTAGGAAATAACCATAAACATGATTGTAAAAAATAAACATCGTAAATAAAACGTCATAAAGCTATTCCCTCTGTCAATACTCTTACCCTTCTCAATCACACATCATATATCTAATCTCAACTCCATGACAATTCATATCCTCAAATTCTGCTTAATGTTTATTAAACACATTAAGAAATACACTATACTCGTATGCGTTTGTAACAGCTGGTACTCCGTGGTCATCTGTCAGTACAAAGCATACTGTTCTTATTATTACAGCTATTTAAAGAATTGGCGCTGTGTTAAGATTAAGATTAGTTGGTAGAGGTCACTCTTACAAAGTCAAAATTACGTTATAATCGTGATTGTGCCCTCTTTTTTCGAGTTACAGACTTATTTGAACTTTCCCGATTTTTTCCTTAGAGTAATTCCGGATTACTGTTAACGTTACTTAACCCAAGATTCTTGAACAACCGAAGTTTTTTTCTTATTTTTGAGACTCAACGCTCCGTTGCTGAAAAATGGCTGCTTTAACATTTTAGCGGTTTGAAAAATTGCTACATTACTAAAAGATGCTTCTTTGCAGCCAAATGTGAATTATTTTCCCAGTTTGACGCTGCGTTTTTGAGATAAAGACATTTCTATATATTTTGGCAACTTTTTCATTTTATGACTTTTTGACTATTTCCTACTATGGGTCCCGTTTTCTCCAAGCCCCTTAGTCCAAAAATGTGTTTATTTTCACAAATTCTTGCTCTATTCCAGGAATACGGATGGTTGTCTATTTTGTCGATTTTTTTATTTAGAGATCCTTTGAGTATGTGCTGTAATGTGGAAATTGTTGTAGTTTTTTCTGTATATGTGGAAATTTTGAAATTGCAAAAAATGTTTTCATTCCACGACTTTTTGACTATTTCTCTAGATCCACCTGATGAGTGGCTTTTATTATTATATTATAAAATATTATTATATTATCATTATTATATTATTCGACACCACATTATGTTGTTATTTGACTTGGAAAAAGAGTTTATTTTCAGACACTCTAATATTAAAATTTAGACAATTTTGTTATTTTTCTTAGGCTCAAATAAAATCGAATTAATCTTGTGATAAGCATTTGTTCTACAAAGCATGGCAGTTATATTTTATGCCACAGTTAAATAAAAATTCCTTCGATATAAATTATATAAACTTTACTTACCTTTCACCGGCAATGTTGGCACGCAGTCCATCCTTACATCGGCCACGGCACCCGATATAGCCTGCGTCACGTATACAAAACAATATTCCACATATTTCTCCGTGTACAGCTCACAATTGAAATAGAGCGAATACTGGTTCTTCACCACTCTTTGTTCAGCTATATAATGCAAGGACGTTGGGGGTTTCAACGAAGCCACATCAGCCCTCAGCTTGGCGTACACCCTCACCCGATCACCCTGTTCCAATATACATGCAGGATATTCATAGAGCACCCCGATGCCCGTATGAGGATCACAGGGAAATATACTGCGGGCATAAACATTGAAGACATATTTCTCGCTCCAATCAACGGACAGAAATCTACGAGTGATGGGCAAATGCGGCAAGGGTATCATCGGTCTTAACTGGACGGCATAGTTCCCGGCCAAACCAAAGAGACTACAGGAGAGTTTAAAGGTTTTTTGTTTGGGAAAGCCACGTACTTGTTCGGCGAACAGAATACTAGACTTGGAGATATTCTGAGGCATTAGCTGAGAGCAAGTGCGCTCTTTGCCACAGTAGATTAGCTCGAGCCAGAATTCGGGCAAATCTTCACGTTTCCAGGCATTATCGCAATTTACCTCGGGAAAACGCAAAGTGACCTCCACCGGCATATCAGGATATGTTTTTAAACGCACAGGACTCACTATCATTTCTGCACTCGGCCATCGTACATCTAAAGTCTGGCGTAGGCGTTCATCGGAGACGGGTATCAAGGTGGTGGTGGTGGTTAACATCGTGGGCGTGGCTTCTGTCTTACTACTGACCGTATGATTGAAGGGAATTTTATTGATAGTCTGCAAGTTGGAAATGACCTGCATTTCATAGAGGCCACCCCACATGAAGGTCTGGCAAGGCACCGCCACTTGCGTGACGTTGTGCCTGGGATCCGGGTAAAGGGGTATATTTTGTACGATTTCTTTACGTTTGCGCTGCAAAACTAAAGAATCATTTGTGGCTGATTTGGGGCCTGAGGACGATTTGTGAAACACATTAGAGGAGGCATTCGGCAGCATAAACTCTTCACCACCTTCGTCAATGTATTTGCTAATAACCAAAGTATTTGTTATAACATTTTCCACACCCAGAGAGTTCAAAGACTGTTCCTGCCCGCTTGCCTCCTCCCCCTCCTCCGCTGATATCGCGCTGGCATTGCCATCACCTAATGATGTTTTCTTTCTCTTCGTGGTCGTGCTGTGTTTGTTGTCAGTGGTGCGTGACGTTGTTGAACTTTCTAACTCCTGATGCAACTGCAGCAGGGTATCATTGTCTTGCTCTTCCTGTGAAAATTGTATCTGTACATGCAGATCTCCGCTTAAAGCCGTAAATGTGCTAGGAGTCATAAGACGACCCTTTCGGATTGCCAGCACGTGACCTTTTGTATAGCGAAGATGTTGTTCGATGTTCCATTATAGTCCGTGCCATTGTAATACAATCCACCACTCAAAGTGACGGCCAGATTCCATTCATATTTGTATTTATTTGTGATAGATATTAAAGGAGAATGATTCCAATTCCGAGCAATAGGAAGGAGTCCATTTCGCAGTAATAGATGTGGTTGTTTGAAATGCCATCAAAACGTGAAACGGGGCAAAGAAACAAAGAGAAAGAGAAAAGTAACATAAGACAGTAGATTGAGCAAAATAAGGTAGCTACATTAAAGATATTAAAAAGACAAATGGCCAAAGCAATAAAAACCATAAACTTCTAAAAACAAAATCCTCTCCAAACTTTGCATCCTTTCGCCTTTCATCTAAAAACTACCGATAATGGTGTGAAATATTTCTTCTACGAACAGCAAATTTAGGTGAATCTTTTATGAGGCCAACAAACAACACAACACAAACAACAACAAAATTGTAATATCTTTATTATGAAAATTGCAAAAGCAGATAAGAAATGAAAAGTAACTTAAAATCTTAGAAGTGCTGAAATAAATTGCGCTTCACGGCAAAATCGATAAATCACAGAGTCTAAAATGTGAATTGTGGAATCTACGAAAGGAAAGGAAAATCTTGGCCTTTTATGGCGTGAGTTCCGAGGAGTGCAAAGGTTATGCAAAGATCATAGAACATGAGATGTGAAAAAGATTAACTGCATTGAATTGTGGGTAACGCAAAGAATTACACTCGCACACACCCCTTTAACGTTTGAAAGAAAATTAAAATAAAATATGGACAGATATATACGAAAGTCAGTCGGAATATGTTCGACAAAATGTTTTTTTTAGCTAAAAATCTATTTCTCAAAACGACCACATCGCAGAACAATACACTTATTCCAAAGGTCCATCTACTTATTGTGCTTTCGTTTCACAGATGGTCTCGTCACATGACTAAAATCGCGTTTTTTTTTTTTAATTTTGGAAAAGATAATAGATCCAATGGAGAACCAATTCGAAGCGAAATTCGTACAAGTTTACCATGGCGACTACACCCTTGGGTAATCCTGCTGGAAAAGAAATCATTTCCTCCCGTTGTCCAGTAATTTTTAGGTCAACAGTTCTGAAGCTGATATCACCAAAATTAAAAAGTACAATTCTCTTATGGCGAAGATACATTCACTCATTTAGGGAGTAAAACAGGCCATTAAATGGACACAAATGATTGCGTAGAACAAACACTTCAAACTGAAATCAACTGATTGCTTAACGTAGAACAAACATACGAATCTGAAATCAACAGAATATGAATTACATACAGGTACATTCTGTTGGTTTCAGCTTCAAGCGTTTATTCTAGGATATGTCGCTTTTCTTCTCTGTTTTATCTCATAAATGCAGGAATATTTGAAATATTCCTCTTCATTCTGAGCCCTGACTGATTAATAAAAATGTCTCACTTTCGGACGAAAAAACAGAGAAGAAAGGGGAGAAAAATAGTACAAATGCCTAAAAGAACAACTGAGGGTAAAATCATGAAACGGTGGTAAATATTCATTTATCAAAGTATGCAATGAATAGTGATTTTTGAAATTGAATTCTTTCAGGAAAGTTGGGGGCAAAAGTTGATGGTAATCAACTGGAATAACGGCTGAATTCATAATTCCGAAATTAAAACTGAAATCTGGTGTCAAAAGATATTTTTGGTAATTCGTATTTTTATGAGGCAAACAGAGATGAAAGGGGACGCAAATGGACCGAAAATGTGTTATCGACTGGAACAAATGGCTTATGCTTAAATCGCCCAAATTGGCGCTTTTATTCTAGGATATGGAACCATTCTTGCCAAATTACTTCTCTTTTACCAGCATTTTTTAATAATTTTTCTCTTTTGCTTAAAAAATCCTCGTCATCCTGTACCCTGGCTAAAACTTTTAATTCGTACTTTCAGAGAAAAAAAAAAAAAACAGGGAAAAGAGGGAAAAGTAATACAATTGCATAGAAAAATGACTGAAATTAAAATCACGAAACCGGGATAAACATTCACCTATTACATAGTATGCTGGCGATGGGAGGTGATTTTTGAAAACTGGTATTTTTAGGGATTAAATCAAGAAATTAAGGGAACAAACAGTACCATCACCCGGAATAAATGTCTGAAGCCGGAATCACGAAATTAGAAGCGAAATATGATACCATTGGCCACAACAAATGACTTTAGCTGAAGTCACTAAATCGTATTTTTTTTTTTCGTGCAGGGGGAAATATGTGGGGGAGTAAATGGGCAAAAATTGTGCTACCGTCTAAAACAAACAACTGATGATAAAATCTACAAAATTGTAGCCTAAATTAAGATTCCAAAACTCGGCTTTTCAGGGAAACCCCATTGTCGAGAGGAAGCTAAACTACTGCAGTAAAAGCGAAGTAATTTGAACTGTCTAAATTCTGAATTGTTAGGGTATCAGCAAGGTGTATATGAGTCAAAAAGAGTCGCACCTCTCCGATGGTTGAAGACAGTATCGTGGAATTTTACCTCCTTTTGCAATGGCGAATAAATTCTGAATTTGTGTTTTACTTAAAAATTAAAATTACGCTTATAAAATAGCAGGCACTTACTACTAAACACTTAGCCCGTCTTTCCAGTGCAAAATATCATGTAAAATAAATATGTCATTTAGACTACCCCCACACATAGTTCGGCCTCTTGAAGGAAAATCCATTAACTACTGTCCCTGATTTTTATTTACGAATAAATGACAAAAATGTTGGGAAAACAGGAGTTTTTCTAAAGAGGGTTTTAATCATTGTATGAACAAAATTTGAACTTAACCTGCCTATGACTTTCAGACAATCCCTCCAGCCTCTCAGCTCCAGTGGCTGACGCATGGATGAACATACTTCGAATGAACATCATCGAATGCGGCGATAATTAAGAACATGCGCGTATATATGTGGAATTTCAGACGAATATCAGATTATCAGAATATTCAGATGAAGAAAAAAAAATTCCTCGCATCTCATGAATGTAATATGAGAGGTTTTTTTTTGCACTCACAGAACAGGACCTACTGCTTAACGATTCCGAAATTCAATTTGAGAAACTCTTGACTTGTCGAATATTCAACTACTCGAAGTGTTCATCAGATGTATCGAAGTCACTGTCAGATAAAAGAAAGATTTGGTTGTCGTATCGTCGCGTATGCTAACCAATATATCGGGGGCGGTCAGATGAGTCCAAGGTGTGGTAAAAATGTACCATTATTTTTCCAATAGATGATTTGATAATCGGTAGCCCGCGTTGTATATGTGCGATCGGATTACGCTCGATGAAGTTAGAAGGACAAGATTTCGTACTTAAAATACTATTCAGACAGTTTTGTGATTACTTCACCTAGTATTGTTTACGCGCGCATCAAAGATGGTCACTAGCAAAGATCAAATACTACATATTTTAATGAGTTTCTTCGATAGAGGTGAAAATGAAAGCGAAAACAGCGCTGAAAATGTGAGTAGCGTTTATGATCCTGATATGGTAACAGCGTTTCCGTGATTTTCACGCCAACTGGAAGGCTAATTTCGAAAATGTAGATAGAATAATGGAAGTCGTTATGTCTGTCCATTATGTGAGCACTGTTTAGATGGCCCCAGGAAATAAACACTGCACAAAAAACCATTTGGAATTACTTGAATGAGGTCGGATATAAAAATTAAATTAAGACAACGCCAAACGCAAATGGTAGCCAAACCATGTCTGCCGAGTATGAAGATGTTGCTATGCATTTAGTGATAATGGCAGGGAAGCATCTACTATGCTACTGCTCCACTATGGCCAAACTAATTTAATTCAATTCTGTACTTTCAACACCCTGTTCCATCGATAATGACTCATTAGAAATTCCGAGAGCTTGGTTTGGGAGGTCCTTATGCATCCACCATAGTACGAACCTGGTGCCAAGTGATTGCTACCTGTTTCTGTCTATAGCGAATGATTTTGCCGGTGAAACATTCACCTCATGAAAAGCTTGTGACTGTCAACTATCCCAGTTTTTCTGTCAATA
Organism: Philornis downsi; assembly: GCA_019455685.1. NCBI lineage: Eukaryota > Metazoa > Arthropoda > Insecta > Diptera > Muscidae > Philornis > Philornis downsi. The sequence continues at coordinate 559,490 of JAHXMU010000074.1, forward strand.
GGGAGGAGACGAATGCACAGTGAAATTAACTTCAAAATGGTAACAAGTTAACAAACAATATAGTGCAAGTATATTAAATAAAGTCTTTAATGTCATACCAAAATAATGGACTTATTTTTACTAAACCTTATATTGCTACATGTTGCAAATAGTGGGACCAACTTAGTATACCTTCCTGTTATTTCGAAAGTGGCAAAGATAATCAATTTCAAGTTGTTCTCTTATATATCTCATTTACATTCTAATTCAGAGTTATTTTGTCTTAGGTTTCATTTCGAACACTTAGTTAATTTCAACTGTCGATGCAAGGTAAGGGTAAAATGATGTCAACTTGCCTTCCACCACACTCAAATCAATCATTTAGTAATAATCAAGACAGAGACACACAAACATGTTATACCTCTCCTTCCTTTCCATATCAGCTATCACGCCCAACCGCAATACAAATGACAGCTGTCATTAATGCTCTGATGTAATTATGATGAATTCCATTTAATTACATCAAATATTTTCAATATTATGGCAAAACAATTCCAGAAATTAACACTCAAATAACTGAAAAGCAAGCGAAGGATGTAGGGAACACAAAGACAATTGAAATACACTGGCAGACACATACAATTCAACAGGGTTCATTGTATGTGTATGTATGAGGAGGGATGTGTGTGCGTAGATATGTGCATGTTATTCACATAATAATGGGTGTGTGTAATTGCGTGTATGTGTGTGTGTGCATATACTCACTTGTGCAACATAATAATAAAATAATTATTGATAAGATAACAATTTGCCACTTGTTAAGCGATGACGATAATGATAACGATGTCGACGACAATGGCGATGTTACTGCCGCTTCCAATGATGTTCTCAAAGTATTGTTAGAGCATCGCCTTCTTCTAGAATTCGAACGATTGCCAGCAGAATAACGACGTCGGTCTGTTGCTAGCTCTGCTGATGTTGAAGTCGATGACACAGTTGTTGTTAATGCCGTTGATAGATGTCGTGCTGGTAATGTTAGCAACGAGTTACGGCAATGCAATGGTGATGGTGGTGATGTTCCTAACGATGATGACGACGATGATAATAATGATGCTGATGATGTTATCGCTGTTGATGTCGTTGTTGATGCCGAATCTGATGAAGTTGTTAATGCTCCTGGTTGTCTTGTAAAGGAGTTTGACAACGTAAAAATCGCTTGCGTTGTAAAGATGCTTTTAATATTGCGGTTAATGCTGCTATTGTTAAGCATGTAGCCGCACATTGCAAATAACTACGTGGAGAACAAAAGCCAGGGAGCTCTCTGTACTCACAACACCCTCAACGCCAACATCAGTATGTGGAATATCTGCTGCTGCCCCCGCTGTTGCTCTAGTTCCTTGCCTTGTTCCAGCTGTCTTTGTCGCGAATACATATGCCAATGCACTTGGTGTTAAGGTGTCGAAAGTGTTGATGTGTGTTCACGTATATGGGCCACTTCTGTATTAGAGCAATAATTCAAACATTCATATGTAACCTCTCCACCCTGCTCTTCCCTTTGCCGTCTCTATTGGGCCCTCTTTTATTGCGATTCTGTGTTGTTTCCGGCTGTTTCTCTTTTTTCTATAACAATTCATTCAACTTTTTTGTCTCTCACATATATCCTTTGCTTTGAAATGTCAACATATGACGTTGAGGATTTTTATATTTTGGCTTTGTGGAGATTTCCGTTTTTCCATCATTGTCTAAATGGCGGTTTTTTCGTCTGCCTGAAGTTATGTCACTCCCTCTTTGGCTGGGTTTCCTCCAAGTCGTTGTTAATTTGCTTTTAATTCGTGATGGCATTAACCTCCTCCTCCCCGTCGTAACTGCTGCAAATTTCTATTACAAATGATTGAAATTCCGTTTTTGTTGCCGTTCTTGCTTCCTTCACATTCATAGAAATGCCAAAAAATTTTCAATTCAGGATCAACGCCAGACCACAAGTTCATATCTGCAAGTAGAGCAGAGAAGAAGTAGAATGTATAAAATAAATTAAGCTTTTCAATTTCGTTATTGTTGTTATCGTTGTTGTTGTTGTAATTTGTTTGATAGAAAAATGCCAAAGATTATGGCAAAGCATGAGTGGTAAGATTTTCGCAAAAATGAAAACAAATCTGGCGAATTGAATTCCCAATTATTGTGTTTATTTGAAAATTTCAATCTCAATGCTCAGGCACAAACACTCAAAGACAGACTCTTTACTTCCTGCCATTTCCTTTGCAAGAGTCTTTATTTGATTTCCTTTCCGCTTGAAAGGGATACACTGAAAGAATGTTTAAAAATTTGTCAAAATTTCTATATGTTCAAGTGACAGAAGCAAAATTAAACAGATATCAGATCACAATCAGACGTAAGAGATAATAATATTATAATATCCCACAGTGCTGTATACAGACTTGGAGGCCATTTTTACAAAATTTGTACATTTGTGTAAAAATTGAACCAAATACATGTAATTTAACTTAAAACCCTTTTCACTCCCAAAGGGTGCAGATAAACTCTCTTTCGCAACTTAAGCTACAACTCATGAGCTGGGAGTTGTATACGGCTGCATGCAGAACATAACTGGTGGGCAGAGAGCCGTTCCCAAAAATTAGCTGAAAATGACGAGTAAGTACGAATCTGTAATGGCTTTCCGTAGAGATTTGCGACAGGGAACAACTCACAGTTTATCACCTTGTATTTAGTACTTAGTAGCCAGAAAAATACAAAAAAAAAATTAATTATTTTAAACAATTTTTTTTCTTTTTGTGGTTTTCAAAGTTTGAAAGCTTTAAAATTACCACCGTATAAGCTACATGTGAATATGTCTACATCAAGATCATCCTTTTTGTTAAATTAATTTAAGCTTCATTTTCAAGGTTTAGTAATTTGTTAACTGTGCCAAATTAATGTATTTTTAGGATTTCTTGGTATCGCTTGGTATAATCTTACTTTGGATCTTGAGACTGAATTCTTTCAACTTCGCGGTTTTCGGAATATTTTCCAACACTATCAAAAATGATGCTATTTTCACTATCGGATGTTCTGTATTCTGGATATGTTTTCCCCCAATTTAGCCTAAATTAGTCATGTGTCTTAGTTAAATATAGTTTTCCATCCGCGAATGCACTTCGATGCTCTGTCACAAATCGAGATACGTATGATCGCGTATGATATTGAGTTCTCTGATTGTTATTCACTTGCGAATAAAATGAATTCAACGAATTTTAAAAGTAGTACACAACATTCGACCTTCTGGAAAGTTTCTTTGGTAATGACATATCACACACATATTCGTACATACATAATTCAGGTGGCAGCTAAAATGAGGAGGCGTATAGTGTGATGAATCAAAATAGCAAACCAACGCCGTATCTGTTGCACCAACCTAGTGGTTGTTGGCAACCGATCAGTAGGATCGGAAGCGATTGTTTTAAATAAATATTATTAAAGAAATATGCGAGAAATAACTGAATTGGAGAACCTTAAATATCTTTTAAGGATATGATTCTAGAATATCCACACTCTTTACAGGAGGGGTTTTATACCGACAGTTACAAGGCTGACTTCAGCGTCATCCAGGAACTGTAAGGTACAGGACAAGGATGCGCTCAGCAAAAAAAAAAAACACATCCACGGTAGATTCAACTAATCTAACACCTTTTTAATATTTCAACAGCTTTTTGAAGATGGATATGTCAAGGTACTCGAAATATGCTTCCGTTTCCAAAATTACCCCACCATTTGCTCCAAATACCTCCCTTGAAGAATATATTTGAGGTTCTGAATCAAATAATACGTTGAAGGATGTTGAAGAAATTCGAATTTAAACTCATACAATTTTCATGCCCAAATTTTTATACAAAAAAATTACAATAATATCTTGCTACGTAATGCAGAATCTTGGGCTATGACACAAGGAGATGTATCAGTGCTGAAAGTAGTCGAGAGAAAATACTTCGGAAAATATACGGCCATGTTACACTCTTCATGGCATGAACAGTATAACCTAAATATCGAAATCGATGTGGTGAAGCGCATCAGTATACAGGGATTTCGTTGTCTAGGTCATGTCTTGCGAATGAACCCACCAAAAAGTTTTCGAAAACAAACCCAATGAGCTGCGAACAGAGAGCGACAAAAACTCCATTGAAAGGACCAGCCTTTTGAAATACTGTCAAAACTTAAGCTATATACCGACATCGACGTGGTAAAGTGCATCAATATACAGTGATTTCGTTGTCTAGGTAATACTTTGCAGATGAACCCACCAAAAAGTTTCCGACAACAAACTCGATGAGGTACACAAAGAGAACAACAAAACTCCATTTTTGAAATGTTGCCGAAATTTAATAAGATAAATTGAAGAAGAAGCGCATAAGATCAACATGCTTGAGATTGATTTCAACGTGCGGCGTATAGTAAAAGAGAAGGATGTCTATTGTAGTCGCCACCTACGTAAGTGATGAACGCACTACCTTTTCACATCTTTAGTTATATCTTGCAACTTAACTTTTTGATTATCGAGAATAACTTTTCGAATTATTTTGGGATCTATTTCATTTAACACCACCGGTGCGCACACGGCCTTGTTTAAAGTCAACCAACCAACAACAAATCAATGTTTTCGACTAAGAAGGGCCGTCATACAATTTTTCAAGCCATTGCAAAATTTGGCACTATGTTTCGCATCAAAAAAAAAAATAAATAAAATACACGTATTTAATCGAAATATGAAATTCATTTTCTCCATTGTATGCAAAAAAAGCAAGAGTACACAAAATAGTTGTAATGTCGTGAAATTGTGATAGGCTTCGTTTTAGGTAGCTACTTTTTTAAAAACAACATCAATTCTCTTAAAAGCGAAGTCTGCATGTCAGTTTTCAATAAATTCAATAAATTAACAATTAACGAGGCAAAATGTTTTGAAATAAATAATGCTAAAATATTTACTTTGCGACAAGACAATGGGTAACAAATTTTGCTTTTATATACAGTCAATAACTTAAATTTCTAACATTATGAAATCTTATATATTATATATATTACAATAAAAACTAATTCCTATGATAGCATTTTAGATTTTTCCCAATAACAGTACATCTTTTGTACTTTGTATGGCAACATATTTTAAACTCATTTTGTTCCATATTTAAAACAAAATAATATTCTTCATTTTGGCAAGTTCCTCTTTAAATTATCCTTATTTTGTCATAATAACTGTAATTGTAGAAATCGATAATTTTCTTCTTTTTAAAAAGGACAATATCAGTACATAGTCGCTGGCGGAGCAAAGTGCGCTGAATGCCCTAGAATTGTATAATATTTTGGAAATCGTAGAATCTCTATAGCAATTTCTGGTTAATTACATTTTGCCATTGCATAATTTCTTTCAGTGTTTATTTTCATTGGAGAATATGAAAGGATATAATTTTCACTTGTCTGTATGGACTTGCAAGTATATATGTATGTGTGTGTGTGTGTGTGTTCCCATTTCGACTCTTCAACAATTGATTCCATTTCTTTCAGTTATTTCTTTCAATCCTGTGACTCTCCTTCAACGTCTGCCTTTTCCCTCTAGGAAGATAGGACGACCCGCCCTTTGGTGTTTTAGAATACGTATAAGTGTTTTTCTGCCTTTCTTCCTTCCAACTTGACTTTGGCATTAATTTTGTTTATTTGTGTTGTTTGCAGCTCGTTGGCAGCGAATGTTTGCTTCTGTTTCTGTTTCGCCTTCTAGAGCGTAAATTAAAAACACACTTACATTCATTCCCTCCTCCATTCATTCATCCATTCATTCATTCGTTCATTCAGTTATTCAAACATTTCGAGGGCTCCGTCTGTCATGTGTGCTCCCTCTGCCCCTGAACGGAATCGTAGAGAATCCAGCGGGTTCACTTTTAAGTCGGCACTCTTAGGTTAGCAGCGTTTTTTTGTTACTTTTGGTTTGAAATGTATTAAATTTCTGTCTAAATATTGGGAGTATTAAGATTGTTATGTCGTTATGTGTTGATATTTTCGGTACAATTTGAAATTTTCATTTTAGCTGCTGCCTGCCGGTTATATTTGTTGCTTTGTAACTTTGCTCGAAAAGTTTCAATTACATTTCAGTAATTAAATTGAAATGCAATTAATGTCGTCATTGTCATCAGCCGGTTTCAATGAAATCTTATAAGATTCTCTATATTAATTTTAAGCTCTTTAACCTCGTCGTATGCGAAATACAGCTTACGACTTCTCAAAACTTGTAAAGTTGTTCTTATTGTTGCTGTTGTTGAATGGCTTTGCTGCCGTTTAGAGCTCAAATTTCTTTGGGTCATCGCTTATATGGTATCCACTGTGCACATTGAAATATTCAATTAAGTGAAGTTTATTAAGCAATTACTTGCTGTCTGTCTGTCTGTCTGTCTTTCACATAAGACTTCTTTTCTTGATGTTTTGTTTTATATTTGTTTTACTTAGTTCTTGTTCTTCTGCCTGCCTGTTCGTCCTTTAACTTGTCTCTCTGTGTGTCCGTCTGTCTGTTTACTTTGTGGTCCCATATCACTTCTTTACCTGTCCAGTTTACCTTAGGTGTTTGCCAGTTTTTTACACTTTTTGTTTAAATCTCTATTTGTATATTCTTCAATTTTGCTCTGGTTTGTTGTCTGCATCAAGTAATTTTCTGCTTTTCAGCATTTACGAAATGACTTTTTACAGATTAATTTTGCAATTTGGCAACCGGAGATGAAAATATCTGGAGTTAAGTCAAACGAAATGCGAGGAGAAAACATACAACTATATAAAAGTGCTGAATTATTACGATAACGTGAAATAACGGACGAAAATTCCTCAAATGGATATATGGTTTAATTATAAAGTGGGCCAGATGCTTCATTTTATTTGATTGCAATCAACCAAAACAAAAAAAATGCAATGGGTCATACCATTATGAAAATTGTCAACAATAAAGGCAATAAAACAGAGCTTAGTGGGTGGGTATGGGTAAAATCAGAAATTTTCGACAACAAAAAAAAAAAACGTTTTCAATCGAATCTTCTCCGATTTTGATGGTTTTTATTTATATGTAAGGTATCCGTTATATTTACGAAAGGTGGCTGTAGTAATTTGCACTTCGCTTAATAGACGTTCAATTGATTTACGCCAGATGGCGTCAGATAGATACGATTCCGTATTCCGGCAGTTTTTTTGATTGACATCAGCAAAGAGAAAATATGCCATATATTTAACAGTTTTTCTTCGATAAAGGCAAGAACGCAAGTCAGGCGGCTACAAATTGTAATAATTATTAAGAATCGTGATACTCCAACAGCTAATCATGAGCAATTTCGGTAATTTTGATGTCAAAGAGTCACCATGTTCTGGAAAACCAATTGTCGAAAATGTCGGTAGAATAATGGAAATAAGTAGTCAAGTCCGACCATTCATGTAAGCACTATTTCGATCGCCTGAAAGTTCAACATTCCACAAAAAACCACTTGAAAAAAAACACTTGCTACATAATTTAACATCCAACTTCATGGACCGAATTTATATCCACGAATCCAAACTGTGAAATCGATCGATTTTTGAAGCGGATAGTGACTAGTGATGAAAACTGCGTCACCTGCAACATCAATTGCAAATGGTAGTCACGGCTCCGCTGTGAGTCGGATCGAACAGTGGCCAAGCCAACATTGACGGTCAGAAAAGCTTTATGTATGCATGTTTGGTGACATGGGCAGGGTATCATCTCCTATGAGTTGATGCCCCACGACCAAACTTTTATTTTGAAACTGTACTGTCAGCTGTTGGACGGTCAGAAGAAAGCAACAGCCCAGAAGCGGTCAGCTTTAGCAAACAGCACAGGAATTGTGTTTTATCAGCACCACGTCACGCCATTCACATCTATAGTGACTCTACAGTAAGTCGCCAGAAGATCTGAGGGCTTAGTTGGGAGGTTTTTAAGCACCCACCTTGTAGTCTAGATCCGGCACCAAGTGATTACCACCTGTACTTGTGTATGGCAAACAGTTTTCCAAGCCACAAAAGAAGATTGTAGAAATCGAATGCGCCAGTTTTTTACCAATACAGACAAAGGTTTTTCTTAGAGAAACGTAGTGGAATTACATTAAAAATGGCAACAAATTATTGAACAAATTGATGCATATTTGAACCAAATGGGACCATTCTAAGTATGCAAAATAAAGCTTCTAATGTCATCCAAATATAATGGATTTTTGTGTACTACATCTTATATATTAACTTTACTTGTTTAAGACGGTTTTTTTTAAAAAGTATGTATGTGAATTGAGATAGTTACGTCTAGTATCGACAGGCTATCATTATACATTGATGAAATACCGAATAATTACTGATATTATTTCTAAATTCATGAAAGTTTACTGTTCAGTAGTTCAAGGTAAGCTAAGTTCTTGTATGAACACGTTTTTTTCATAGTGAGCCAATTTCAACCAATTTCGAGTTGGACCTCGCTATGACTATGAGATGTTTTTATGCACAGTTTTAGCATCCCAAACCAGGCACTCCGCTTTTATCAAGCTTTCAACAGACTGTTAGATGAAAGGGCGGACTCTCTTTGATTGACGTCATTTCTTACGACGATGAAAAACTTTTATATTATGCTTTATGCGGTATCGGATTGTGAAATATTATTCATTGCTCTTCGCACATTATGGGAAGTTGCTTGCTATCTCAATAATTTCTGATAATAAATACAGGGTGGCGCACCAATTGTGCTACAAACACAATGTCAAGGTCAATGGCGAACATTATTTAAATATTTACGTATCGCTTATGGCACAACCCACATAATAACACAACATAATTTTCGTACGATTTTCATTTTGGTTCTTTGCATACAACGGACATATAATTTCTACTGCAATCGAAGAATAAATGAGATTGCGGTCATTTGAACTCATTCTGAAAGTCGGGGCTTAACTAATTAATGCCTCAGCTGTGCTATAGTGAATTGCTGAATATCGTTAAAATCTAAATATCTGCGAAATTCAAGCGACTCAAATCCATTAAAGCCGCACCGAAATGATAGATTATTTGCGTTTTCCCCCCCTAAATCTTACACTGTGTAATATTTCTTAGTGCCGCCATATGGTTATCTGTAAGTCAGCTTGACAAACAGGCTTAATATAACATCATCCAAATGTTATTAATCATTTTTCGCATTAAGTAAACGTCGCACAAACTGAAATTCAAATAACACATTGAAATTCAATCGACATATTTGTCGACTACAAAGCCACAAACATCAAATCCTAACCAAGGGCAATTTGTTTCATCTTCTTGTAAATCTCCATTTAAATAAAGCCGACAAGAAATTCTAACGAATTAAAATCTTACAAATCCGACTTTGTTTGATCCTTAAAGTGATTTGTCTTAAAGTCTTTCTTTCTAAAATGTATTTGTTGTCTTATCTGTGTCTCCTAATTTACCATCTCACGGGAACAACACTTCCTTCTACTCCCCCACTCCTATACCAAGAATCTGCGAAAAAACAGCTAACATGATTTATTTATATTTTTTTACTCACAAAATTGCTTTCACAACACAAAATTTTTATTATGAGTCGACGACGAACGACAACGGCTGGTTTCAAATTTATTTGGTTGTTAACGAATATTAATGATTTTCAAATATACAAAAAAAATAAAATAAAATAAAAAATAAGAACACAGAAAAACAGAAAATGAAATTGCAAGGACCCTCCGGAAAAAAATCAACGCTATTAAACAAAGGCCGAACAAAATATGCTGCACTGGAGACTGGAAAGAATGTCATATGAAATGCGGCATAAAGTTCGAAAAACTGCGAGGAAAAAAAAAATACGGTGTTTCTCCCCACAAAAGAAAATTAACGAATAAGTAAAAAAAAGAACAAGAGCGAGAAAAACTTGTATTCAGTGTTTACAAAGCAATCATTTTACAATTTACAACTTACAACAATCGGACAGCAACAACAATAAACAATACAAATATGTTGAAAGGGTACTGCAGTGGACGTTTTCTTGTCACATAAATTAACAAACAGTAAAGCCCGGATTCGATTACCGCAATTTGTACCAACCAGAGCGGTGCGGTTATAACGTACAACAATTTGAACTATTTAAAAGGGATCAAATAAGGGAAATCGTCAAAGGGACGCTATTTTTAGTGGTGAAAGGGGAGCAAAGTTAAACATTTATAGATTTAATGAATATCGCCATGAAGAGATAACTTTAGAAAACCGAAACATATGAGGGAAGGAAATGAATTGAAGTCCTAAGGATAAAATGGTGTTTAAAATGTTTTCTCATGTTTTCCTTCCAAAGAATAGTCCATTTCCATATGCAAATTTCTTTGACTACATCTGCCACATACATGTGTAGTGGCCGAAAATCCCTAACGTTTCAAGAAACATAACGTTTTACGTTTGTATCAGCTGTAAAATATTTTTGCGCTAAAGCACAAAAATTTTATTTTATTATTTGAAATGGACGCACTTTGCTTCATTCCATTAGCAAAAATCGAGTTCTAATTAATGTCCAAAATTTTGATAAATTTATTTTTTTTTCTATTAAAATACAGGGTGAATGACGAATGTTGCTATATTAAGACTTTTAGAAATAATTACATTTAAATGACTTACACTGCGACATCGTCATTCATTACTGGAGTTTTTCAGCAAAAATTACCTCAATTATCTTCCGAATGCATTGCTTTAAATCATTTAAATTTATTAGGTTTGTTTCGTAAACTTTCTCTTTACAATAATACCATATGATGCTAATATCGGGAGATCTTGGAGGCCAACGGAATATGAAGTTTCCTGAAATTAGCTTATTGGGAAATATTTACTGGAATTTTGTTACATTAAGCCTGACAAAGATGAAAATGATTGCCTTTCGGAACAACTCTTTTAACAACTTTAAGTATTATCTTGGTAGCAGCATTCACCCGCCACCCTCATCAACGATTTGAAATCACAAAATTGTTTGTAAATCTAACTTGAGTGGGCATCTCAAATGGGGACAGAATTTGATTTTATACCCATACAAATAATTTCCAAGGTTTAACTGATTGGCTTAATAGTTAAATTTCTATGTAGTTTAGAAAAAAAATATTCAACTAAAATAAAATGGATGTTTTTATTATAAAGTTTAAATGCGGGCGTTAAAAATAGTTTCGACAAAGCATTAGTTGCTGGACAGCCAAAAAAATTCAAAATTAAAAAGTTCGGCGGAGCGCAGAAACAATAGACGCAGAAATAATAGAGTTAAATTTTTGCTAGTACTTATAATTGTTTATCGTAGATCATAATTTTTAATATTAAACATTTAAAATGTAATTTTAAACATTTAACATATTGA
>JAHXMU010000074.1:605854-616806 GCA_019455685.1 Philornis downsi
GTGGCAGTGGTTTGAGAGGAGGCAATGTGAAGGCATTGGGGAGGATTCCCTATTTTATTTATTCGTCCTCGCCTCGCCTGTTTTATTGTTGCCATATTCTTCAGGCCATATCGCAATTTTGCGGTTGTAGTTTTAACCCTGACTCTCAAATCATTTGACAAAGCCACCCATATCTAGTATTTATAATGAAACAAATCTACATATACTCACACACGCTTGCTTGCTTACTTACATACACATAATGCAATAGAGATATACTCATACCTGTATATGTAGCCATGTACGTGTAAATATATTATAGCAGGATACTTAACAAGTTGGTTGGTTGCATGTTGTTACATTGTAGTCACACACTTCATATAGTCATGCAACATTTAAAGGATATTTACACTACGATAGGTGGCAGTGATGCCACACAATTGCAGTTTTCATAAAAATAAAAATGGAAATGTAGTTATTCATATCGTATAAAAGAGAGCAAATATATTACGCTTTTTAACGAGCTGACATAATAGAGAAGTGTATTTGTGGACTACTACACGTTATTAAAGATAATACCATTAAGTTGTCATGGATAACACCATCAAAATCGTTAATTCCATGTAAATAAATATAATGAAAATACTTCATAAACCAAAAATAGAAAAGTAATTAATCATTCTTATAGTGAAAAAGAGCAAATATTGTATGTTTTTCTTAATGAACTGACATAAAGTTTAAACATTTTCTCTGCATCCGCTATCAAGTTATCTTAGATAACACTATTTGAATCCTTAATTCTTGACTAAGACTAACACTAATATGTATTGAAAAGATAGACAATTAAACTCATTTAAATCCAAATTGTTTTTCGCATCATGAAAAATTGAAATATAAGAAACAATAGGAGAAAAGTTTACTTAACGTGCTTTCATGAACAAAGTGTCAAATTGCAAGTTATCTTAAACAAAACACCGGTTCCAAATGCTTCTACATTTCATTCCAAACCGTCATGCTAAGTTTTGCCAGTTATTTCTCCGACAGAATTTTGATCACAGTCTTCTTCGTCACCCATTGATTTTATTGTAGAAAACTTTACGAGTTGGACCAACCGCACAGCATGATATAGCCATTGACGGGTTTGGCCACGTCAACGTCACTACACGGCTGATGCAGCTCGTGACTCATACAACGGAGATACTCTGCTTTAAGTGTCTGCATATTTTTTTGAGTATTCTTCTCCCAAAGACACCCACAAATAATTCATCCATTTGCAAGACAAGTAAAACTACCCCTTCTTCAGTTAAGTTCTTTTTTCGCCGAGAGAGGGCCTTTAATAGCATCTGCATATAATTTCTCCTCATTTCTAATCTGACATCATTTATTTTAGTAACATTGGTGCAGAGGTAGATAAAATCATTAAACATTCTATAGTTCTAGATGCTAACTTCCACTCAATGTTTCAAAGTAATCGATATTTTTTTCGTCGAGGCAAATAACATGATTTTGTTCCCGATTGTAGGCAGACTCACTTTTGATATCTGTATCGTTAGCGTGCACAAGTAACATACGCCTTTCTTTCAGAACGTCTTTACTGTAGCTTTCCTCCTAAATGTGATCATTCGATCCAGATCTAATTTAGAGAACTGCCAGCAGATAATGGTCGCTGAGTGCAGTTGTGAAGGGTTTTCCAGATGAAGGTGTGATTCAAATATTAATTCGTTCAGTGCTGCCAGTGTAACCGTCAAATCCCATTGTCTGCACTGCATTATTGCATTATCCTGCGGGAAAAGGGCTTTTTTGGTATTTGGGCAATTTTTCTTGATTTCATTCTTTGAAAAGAAAAAAAAATTTCAATTAATATTCGCTTAATAATATTCTTTCTTTTTCAGGATAACCGAAGTAATCGGTCACAAATCTATCACTCGATTGTTGTGTTTTTGGTCGCTTCGCATAACTATCACTAGATCGTTCCCACTTAGAGGACGGCCACCTCGAAAGTGTAGTGGGCGTCTTTGTTTCGTCTATTGCCACATATCGCATTGAAAAATTTGTTATCACTTTTAATCTACTCGAAAAAGCTTTCCGTTGATATTTTGCACCACTGTTAGCAAATGCGGCACCCATTTGAAAAACATTTTTCTCATGTCCACAATTTCATGATGCCTTTGAGATGTCATCCATCTTTCACAAACTAATTTTAAGATCATGGAGAATAGTTGTAGGATTTTTTTTACGGTTTCTAGTACAGAAATATCTTTTGGTCTTTCACTGCATTCAGCATCATTCTTGCTAGTATAACCTCGTTTAAAACAAGGAAACCATCGACAAAAAAATGTCGAACAAACATTTTGTCTGCAATTTTGTGCTGTGTATGGAATTTTGTGTACTGAATAGCTGAACATGTTACGGAAGGCTTACAATGAATCGTCTTTATCAAAAACATGTGCATGTGAATGACACAGAGCACTCAAAAGCGGTTGAGATGTGGTGGAAGGCTTGTTTTGCCCAGGTCGGCCATCAACGCCCTCATCGTAAGATAACGTAGAGAGTGAAGGTTGTGATGATTGAAAACGGTTACTTAGATTTAAGAGAAATAACCGCTAAACTTTCTGTACCTCACGAATCAATTCGTACCATTTTACATGATTATTTGTGTATGAAACGCGTTGCCGCTTCCGATTCCGAAAGATCTGAAATTTCTTCAACGTTGCTGAAGACATGCCATAAAACGTATTCTTGCTGATGGTGGAACAGGAGTTTACGAGTTTGACGTGCATACCAGTCAACAAGTCTTGAAATAGCGCCATCCAACTGATCCGAAACCGAAAATACTACATCAAAGTTGATCAAAAGTCAAGGTAATGTTTACTATTTCCATTAATTATCGCATTGTTGAGCACTCGGAAATTTTGCTAAAAAGTCAAGCGATATGTGAAGAATATTATTCGCGCGTTATGCGGCATTTGAGAGAGCAAGTTCGTCAAAGAAATAGGCGAGATTTGTGGAAAAACAACTCATGAGTTTTGCATCATGATAACGCAATATCCCACAAGGCTTTTATAGTGAACGAATTAATCAAATTTTTGGCCCACAAACAAAATAACTACCAGGCTCACTTGATGTGGCTCCGGCTGACTTTTCTCTCATTTCAGAACTCAAATTGCTACTTGGAGACACCCATTCTCAGTCTCACCCTTCTCAGTCAACTTAAAAGAGAATTCGCGAGAAAAACTTAAGTCTTTTCCGAAAAATATGTTTAAAAATGTTCTGTTGATTGATTTATTCACTGAAATAAACGTATTATTTCGGAAAGGGAATACTTTGAATTATTTTTGTCTAGATGCTGAACGAAATCATGGAAGTTAACAAATAATAAAAACAAATCCACTCAGTATTATTTCTGGCCTCAAGCAGACAATAACATCGCGTGCAACAATAACGCAATGTTGCATAAATTGATTTTTTGGTTTAATTCCTTGTTCACTTCTCAGTGCTTAATACAAATCCTACAAAGGAAATTGTTGGGAACTGCTTTCATACAAGCAATTTTTTATAAGTTGCAAAGAATAAAAAGTTGCTATAATTATGTGATATTAAGCTTTACACTTCTTCTAAAAACTTTAAAGGAGTATTTTCTCTTTAGTTTACCAGAACAGCTCCAAATTCACTTAATAACAGCAATCAAAAGGTGTAATTCGAAGTAATAGAATTACGATGAAACTTTCATATAAACGAAATATTACTAATATACGTCATCAAGATTTTATGGAAAAACTGCATAGTTTTTCATCTACATTTTGCAGTACTACCCGAATTTCCTACTTTTCACAACAAATTGTTTCGTATTTTTCCTCTCTCTAGAAAAATCGCTTAGTGAGCATCACGCCTTTATCAACCATGTATGGAATATAATGTACGTGGTTGTAGTTACGGGCATTAACAGACGGAGAAAATAGAGAGATGCGGCTCTTTTTTAATACTTCACGTATGATGCAAATTAATATAAAGTAAAATTTTATTATAGCATGTTAGTCAATGAGTTGCCACTTTAATTTGTATTTTATTTTCAGTTTATTTTGTTCTTCGGTGTGTGGTGGCATGTTTTTATACCATCAAACCAGGCACTGTAATTAACTTTCATCAGCAGTTATTAAGTAAAGTTGGTTGGATGGTTTTATCGCAATCACTGGGGTAGTCTTAACATCCACGATCGACGCAAGGACCCACAGGAATGGCCGGTGGGAGTGGATGAGTGTGGCAAAAATAATCATAGTAATGATTAAGTACCTATATATCATTTACCAGGTCCATTGCTCCTTTCAAAGCCATCCACACTACTGTCACGGCACTCACATTCACTCGAAATGCAAGAACACACACATCCTTTTTAAAGGTCTTCATTACGTTTTTCTTCGTTCTCTTTCCCATACATGTTTCGGATTCTTTGTGCACATTTTTTCCTGTACCGTTTTGGTCACAGACCTTTGTGTAATTAACTTTAATTCTCCGAGTGAGGAAGCCCGAGCAGAGAAATCGTAGCAAGTGGTCTGGTTGCCAGTATAGCTGATTTAAATGGATTGGCTGGAACATGGAGAAACGGAAAAACGAGATTCAAGGCGCGCAAAACTTCGAAATATTCTTTGCAATTAACGTAGCTGGAGGGGGAGGACGGTGTGTTTAATTTAAATGTTTAAAAGATAGTTATTAACACAGCAAGATATGAGTTTGTGTGTGTGTAACGGAAATCGGTTTAAGGATAATTAAAAATGCGGTAACTGCTGAATGAATTGATTTTAACAGAAACAACAAATTTACTTTTTGCATTTTCTGTGGTTAAACAGGTGGTTTAGCACTTCAAAGGAATTTCAGCGGAGGTGTAACAAAAAAATTACAAAATTTCTCGGTATTGAAAACAACAAACAAATGAGCATAAGTTCTACAAAAAAAACCTATTAAAGGCATAAAAAGGGCATAAACTTGACTAATTGTCTTATAATAAAAATGCAATTGCATATCATAATGCGCACATATTGTTTTGTAATTACAGACAAAACGGTTTATATTTTATAATTATTATATTAAAATAAATCATGCGTTATAGAGTGCCCCTACCACTTCACATATTGTGATCACAGGGCGTGTGATTAATAATTAACTGAATATAATTTTAATAATAATTTTATTTCACAACAAGTTTGCTCAAGGAGTCATTGAAGGCACATTAGACGCAGTTGCAACCAACATTGGAAAGAATTTATTTTTAGAAACTAAATATAAAGATTGCTATCATTGTATGTTAATAAAAACTAGCCGATAAATTTTAATTTTTTATATATTTCTTTATTTTAGAAAAAAGTGTCTACTCGTATAAATGAGCAGCTCTATATACATATATATGTGTGTGTAATTGGCATAAATCATAATGACGATTTCTAAATATGTAATTGACTTACTAAACGGCAACCATCATATC
Source organism: Philornis downsi (assembly GCA_019455685.1). Taxonomy (NCBI): domain Eukaryota; kingdom Metazoa; phylum Arthropoda; class Insecta; order Diptera; family Muscidae; genus Philornis; species Philornis downsi. The sequence continues at coordinate 611,310 of JAHXMU010000074.1, forward strand.
CTCTGAAAGCCATAATAAATTTTACTAAACAAATGTTTTAATAAAAGATCTGCAAAGCCAAACGTGAGCCACAAAATAGTTTGCGGATAATGGCACAAAACCATTTTATTATGTAGTTTATGCTCTTACAGTTAATTCAATACCTTTGAACAACTCATTATTCACAATCGTGTGCTCTACGAAACTGCAATAATTCGAGTATTACTAACCAATACTTTCAGCACATTAACCAACATAACATTAGATGTGGTAACATTAAAACTTGTGTCATCCAATAGTATTGGGTAGTATTACAAACTATTTTATCTTATGACAGATTTTGTAATAATTTTTGATTCCAGTGATTTGCGTTTTAGTCCAAACAAAGTTTTATATTAAATAATTGCTATTAAATTATTTAAAGATACAACTAAAATAGAATAATATAAATTCGAAAACTCTATAAATATGAAGTGTGTTCATAAGGTGAATTTTTAAATTTCATGGCTACGTACATTCGACTTTCGATCATTATATTTTTTATGTTGGTACACTCGTCTCGAATATATGTTGACGGTTTTATCCATATAGCATGTTTAGTTTGATGTGGGGGCTATAAATAAGACAAGTGTTTTGCGTGTTTGGCGATTTTCTGCTATCGAAAAAAATGGTACAAACTTTTCATAGAAGGTCGAGAACATGTGAATGACGAAGCTCGCTCTGGACGCCCCAGCACATCAACAACCAATGAAAATGTTGAGAAAGTGAAGAAAATTGTTATGAACAATCGTCAAATCACAATTAGAGGTTGGTTGGCTCATGCCATGCAATATTTTCGGAAATTTTGGACATGAAACGTGTGGCAGCGAAGTTCGTTCCAAAATTGCTGAATTTTGACTAAAAACAAAGTCGCATGAACATCGCTCAGCAAGGTATCTGTAAGTCAATTTAACTGACTGAAATCTCTGTTCTGGTTTTTAACAACAAACCTTGAAGCTAAAATATGAAAACAAATTCGAACTTAAAACCGTTTACTTTTAAAACCGAATAATAAATAACACTGTATTAATGAATTGAATGACGTCAGCAATGATCCAGATTTGTTTAAAAGGGTCATAACTGCTGACGAATCATAGGTATATGGTTATGACATCGAAACCAATTGCCAATCATTCCAATGGAAGAGTCCAGGAGAGTAAAGACCACACAAGGCACGCCTAGTTCGATCAAATGTCAGGGTTTTGCTCACTGTTTTTTTCAATTACCATGGCGTAGTGCATCAGGAGTTCTTTCGAAAAGGTCGTGCGGTAAATAAGAAGTATTACCTTGAAGATATGCGCCGTTTGCGTGAAGCGATACGAAAAAAACGCTCGGAATTGTGGAAACAAAAATTCATGGTTTGTGCATCATGGTAATGCGCATACCTGCTCACTCATCTCTACTTGTAAGAGATTATTATTTGGCCAAAAACAACACCGTTGTCATGCCTCAGTCACCGTATTCACCAGATTTCCCCCCCTGCGACTTTTTCCTGTTCCCAAGATTGAAGAAACCCATGAAAGGACGGCGTTTTGCGACGATTGAGGAGATAAGAACCGAATCGCCGAGAGAGCTCAATAACATACCAACAAGAAATGCATATCAGAACTGCTTCGAGGATTGGAAAAAACGCTGGCACAAGTGTATTACATCTGAGGGGGACTACTTTGAAGGAGATAAAACAGACATTGAAGAATAAATAAACATCTTTCGAGAGAAATGAAAATTCACCTTACTTTTTAAACACACCTCGTATATAGCACAGATGGCGGAGACATAGATCATCTCTCTAAAGCATATTAATATAATCAATCGTACGATTTCACTTATTGCCCCAATGATTGAACAACCATACGCCCTAGAAAGCTTTAGTGAGAATGATGCCGTAATTCAGCAAAAAAAAAAAACAATTCATGAAAATTAAGTAGTCAAGACATCTAATCAACTGATAATAAAGTGGTTCAACCTGAGTGAGTTGTGCATGAATGTGCAATAAGCGTGCAACAGAAAGTAATAAACACATTTATAGGCAGCCGTACTCATCAATTAATGTAAATCACACATAAAATTTGTTATCACTGCCATAGAGATTGGACAACCATATGCAGTAGTAAGCAATAAATAATTTCATTAAATATATTAGCAACAAAAAAAGAGTCTGCATGGCAATTATTCAAGGAAAGCAATCAACTGGTCACAAAATGGTTCACGTATGAATTTGACTTTAGGTTACCAATAGAAACATTTCCAAGTCCGTTCATGTGAACGCTTGGAACCTCGAATTTTTGATTGAATTATGTTTTCCATTAATAGCAGCCACTCAAGTTTGAAGCCCTTTTTGAAGTTACTGCGTACGACACTTCTGGACAAATGGATTAAATTAATGGCTATGTAACATTTCTGAAAAGTTTAAGGCTTTAAGTTTGTAATAGAAACTCTTCGAATTGGTTTCCGAAATTTCCATTATTCAATTTAAACTACCACAACATAAGGGAAGGAGAGCCAAATTTCCTCTGCACATCAAAAATTCAAAATTCATTGAAGAAATTACTGATAATTTCAAACCCACACATCATGACCATTATTCTGTTTTATTGATTTTTATTGAGTGACATTGAAATTCCCATATCTCAGTTGGTACACAAGTCTAATAATTTATTTACAGCAACCATAGCAAACGACATAAGCCGCATTAAGCCACAGAACACATGTCTTAAATACAAATTAATTAATAATAATCATACGTCTCGTTAAACAATACCCCGAGAGCTTTATTTTAAATTTGTTGCAGTTAATACAATCGCACTAAGCCATACAAACAACCTCCTTATTATGTACTGTTCTTTAATAAAGCTGACACACACTAGACAATTCCAGTATGTTCAATGGTTCAACATATGTTGATGGAATTACAAATCGAACGACACGTGTAAGGTGCAAAGAACAGTGACTTGTATTTTATGTTACAAATAAATTTTAAAATGCAGGCTTTAAGCGTATGAGTAACATTTAATTAAGTAAGTTATGTCACATTTAGCTCCAACTCCTTTTGAATTGTTTAAGAACACATCAGGCTAATCATCAGTCTTTAGTAGTCAACTTAGTTTTAGGGATACACACCTTTCCTGTTAAAAATCGGCATGAGCTACAATGAGAAATAGTTTTTCTATTGAGAAAAACCCTTAGCTACACAGAAACACAATTTCCCTATAACACAAAATATTTACAGCTATACCGGGCCACAATGTTCCAACCGAAATATAGACCTGCCTACAACCTGAACTATATTTTTTCTATAGAAAAGTAATTATACTTGTGTCAACTAAATTGAGGAAAGATTTTACTACAGAAAAGTGGTCTGATCTTCATAGAGCCACACTTTTCCTATTTTCCTCAGCTATATTGAACCACACTATGCCTACAAAAATATGGCCTCAGTGAGCCTGAGCTATATTTCTTTATAGAAAAACGCCGATAGAGGTCTCTACCAAACCGAACCATAGTTGAAAAACGTTCTTGGCTATGGTAAGCTGCTGTTTCACTATCGAAAATTGGCCTTAACTATATATGTACACAGATACAGAAGCTGGCCTCTATAGAAAAGTGGATACAGCCAAGGTCGTCGTTAAAAGGTCGTCTCAACTATTAAATTATGTAATTCCTATAGAAAAGTGAATGCGGTTATGCTGAACCCCTCCTTACCCATAGATATGTGGCTTCAGCCACATTGAGTTACACATTTTCTACAGAAAACAGGCTTTCTCCTCCAGAAAAATGGCCTCAACAAAACTGAGCCAACATTGAGTCATCCTTTTTCCTACAGAAAAGTGAGTCCATTTCCTACAGTAGCAACGCTAAGCCAAACTTTTTTTCGCAAAAAATGTCCTCAGCTAGCCTGAGCTATATTTTTTCTCATACAAAAGTTCCTGTATTGTTTTCAAATATACTGAGCCACATTTTTCCTGTTGAAATGTGGCCTCAGCTGCATTGAACTAAACTTTTTCTATTAAAATGTTATCTCAGCTGCAGAGAGCGATGTAACCGGCTATATGAAAAACTATTTATGTTACACTTTAAGATGATTGGGAAAAAAAATGACATTAAATTTTAGATTAAACTGCCTCAGGTTTTCTCTAACGTATGATTTATATGAAAAATAATTAATAATAATCATACGCTTCGTTGAATGATTCCACGTGTGCTTCATTTTATACTGATTGAGTTTTCTCAATTCGTTTTTTCAAAGGTGACACACGGAACAAGTTTTTCAGATATCAAAGTAGCCAATATAGAAAAAGGTCGCTAACATTACGAATACAATAGTATATGAGAAGCAAAGTCTGCAGCTTTTACTTGATATTATTTATAATTCGTAAAAGTATGTACGTGAATGGTGAACTTATGAGCAACATTTGATTAAATAAAATCAGTCATACGTCTTGTCTTGCTATGATCACGTTTTACTACTTATTCTGTATTATTTATATTGGATTATTGTATTGGGCCTGGCAGATAGCATTATATATATATATAGATATAAATTATAATAAAACATGAAAAATGACACTACGCACACAGTTTTCATTATGGTAAATGTCATCTGTATTGATCAAAATTTATGTGCTGGTATCTACAGATATTGGATTTATTCAAAACGAAGTAGAAAACCATACTCTCTTCGTAAGTAATAAAGTATTACAGTGAAAGTTGTTTTATAGCCGGACAGCTAAAACATACGAGTATACCTATACAATCAAACACAATTGTAACGAACTAGAAGGTGCCGGATGTTTTAAATCATTACAACCGAAGTTCTTTCAATTCATTGCAAAGTTCTTCAATGCTTGAAAAAATTTCTAATGTATTTTGGAACTTTCATTCAATTAATACTAACTTAACTGAATTTGACATTCACACGCGCTTCTGGTAGAAATATAGAAAAACCTGAAAATAAAGTAAATAACAAATTAAGAGTTTAGCATTATTTAAAGAAAAAAACCTTCCAATGAATCAAAAAAAATTACATTAAATTGATATTAGGGGCAACAACATAAACTGTGATAATATGGTCAGTGGTAAAATACATATAAATGGGTGTTCTAGTAATGGAAAATATTATTATAGGTATGATAGTAACGCAAATTAAGCATTTTGCTGCGTGCAGCGAAATTTCTCTTCTTAAATATCGGTACCAAAACGTATTTGAAACACTCATACACCGCTTTGAATTTCGCTAAAACCTGCTTGATTTGCATTATAACAACTTTGGAAAACTGAACAACATTCCTGGAAAGCTTATTGCATTTCAAACGAATCATGTCGAAAGGACATAGTATTCTTTCCTGTGGCAAATAAATGTAGATTCTATCAAGAAAACAAAACATACATATTACATAATTTATCAAAATGTAATTGGTCTCCTTTGAAGTAGCCTCCATTTGAAGCAACGCATATATGCCAACGTTTTTCCCCCGATCTT
>JAHXMU010000074.1:616816-629126 GCA_019455685.1 Philornis downsi
AAACTCTCGAACAAAACGAAATTTAAACGGCGAAATTCTTTACTAATTAAAAAGAATTGCTAGGCAATAACAAAGCCTCAGAAAAATCATATATAAATTGCACACAATTTATAGCCGAATCCAAATATAAAAAACCATTAACGTACGACATATATATTTATTAATTAAAAGTAATCATACGTCATGCTATCACACCGGCCCCTCCCCTTGAACGATAACAACATTTTTTGATTTATGTTCAATGTATTTACAACAGCGCAAAAAATATATTTTATGTAACGGTCGCCCCTTCTCTCGCATAACATGTTTGAAATCCTGGAAGCTATTTTGAGGACTATTAGTTAACAGTTGTAAGGCCACATCAAGGAAATCAAATACAATAACAACTGACAAACCAAATATAGATTCCGTACAATTTACAGCAATAATAAATATAAATCTAAACGAATAAAAAAATAATAAAGTATGACATGTATTTAATTAATACGAGAAAAACAATCAAACGACATGTTGCCATACGAGTCCCAGTTATGTTCCTATACCACCATTTACGAAATATGATTTACGCACAATAAATTGTGCACACAAGTTTCAACAATTTATGTCTTCAATAATATCTAAGCCTAGAAAAAATTAATGTTTCAATGTTTTGAGTAAAAACTGTGAAAACTGAACTTCGAAAGAAAAGCGCACAGTAAAAGAAATCTTAAGCGAAATAAAAAGAACCCGCTCGCAACTGGCAAATAGAATTTAAATTACTTAAATATAACAACCTGTTTTTACCGTCGCTGAAGTAGCTCGGAAAGTGTATCAACCTCACAGCGCCATTAAAGTTATAACGCCATTTATGTTGAATATATCGGACAGATTTGCTCCAGTACTTTTTTTAATAGTTACAGAAATATTAAAGAAAATCTAGAAAAACAGCCGGTAAGGGAAAAAAGGGAAATTCAAAGTTATAGCAGGAAGTTCAATTATTCTCAAGTTACGAGCTCCCAATCTTTTAACAGACGATCTGATCTATTTCCATAGGGATGATTGGACTTTGGTTTTAATGTCATAGCCATACACCCATAATTCGTCACCAGTTATAAGCTTTTTGAGGAAATCTAGACCGTCGTTGACTACGTTCAACAGCTGCTGAGCGATGTCCATGCGACGTTGTTTTTGCTCCAAATTTAGCAATTTTGGAACAATCTTCGCTGCCACACGTTCCATGCCTAAAACATCCGTAAAAAATCCTTGGCATATGCCAACATCATCAGCTACCTCTCTAAGAGTGTTTCAACGATTATCCAAAATCATTTTCTTCACTGCTTCAATGTTTTCTTCGGTTGTTGACGTGCTCGGGTTACCAGGATGAGCATCGTCATTGACATCTTCTCGGCCTTCCTTAAACCGGTTATACCACAATTGAACTTGTGTTCTGCTTATAGTAGACTCGCCAAACGCCACAGTCAACATTTCAAATGTCTTCGCACATTTAATTTCCCTTTTTTTACCCAAAACTTAATACAGTTCCTTTGATCCATTTTTTCGAATAGTAAAAAATCGCAGAGCACACCAAAACACGACTAACCTTTTTATCTGTCAAAAACAAACTGGCAATCCAAAATGGCTGATTATGTCAACATACATATATAACAGACATGTGTACCAACATAACAGAAAAAAAATGCGAAAATCGAACATACTTAACTCACGAAATTTGAAAAAAATGTTTTTTTTATCACACCTCGTATATGTCGGTTATATCCTTAACTCATTCCGAAACACAATTTTCCCATTTGTAGGGTTAAAACCGGCGTTAAATATCTGTCATCTGAAGTGTTATTTATTTGGTAAAAGGTTAGCCATTTACTCATGTGCATGGTTTAACAACCGAAGAACACATAAAAATAGTTAAAACTTCCTACAACAGTGGTAATTCAAACGTGGGCATATTTTGCGCATTACGATCACTTTGAGGAACTGGCAAGATTATAAAGATTGGTTTGAAGAGATCGGAAGCGCTACAGATGTGGGCAGACTTGTGCATCATCGCAATGTACGCACTGCCGAAAATGTTAGTCAAAGTGTGGCAGATAATCAGAATTTTTCGATTCCACGGCATTCTTAGCAATTCGGACCATCTTACTGCCCATTATGGCGTATTTTGCATTCAAATTTGCATCTCCATCCATATAGAGTGCAACTTATGCAACAATTAAAGCCGATCGACCATTCACAATGCCGTAGATATGCTAATTGGATGCTACAGACTTTCAATCCTGCATTTTCGAACAAAATTTTCTTTAGCGATGAAACTCATTTCTCCCTCGAAGGTTACGCCAACAAGTAAAAAAATCGCATATGGGCCTCGGAGAACCCAGAAGTGATTGTGAAAAGCGCGCATTATGGTCTGGAAATTTCATTGGGCCGTATTTTCTAAAAAATGATGATGATGAGAAGAACAGTTACCGTTAATTCAGAGCGCTGTGGAGGTATTATAACCATTTTTTTTTTTTTTTTTTTTTTTTTGCTTGCAATTAAAGATTATGAACTGGACGATATGTTTCAACAAAACGGTGCCACAAACCACACAATACAACCGATTTTGACTTTATTGCATGAGAAGTTTCCAGGAAGCGTAATTTCACGTTTTGGCAACGTCAATTGGCCACAAAGATCATGTGATTTAACGCCGTCAGACTTTATTTGCGGGGCTATGTCACAGAGCGTGTTTACGCGGATAATCTCTAAACGGTGGTAACCCCCAATCGTTTGAAAACCAACTTTCGTCAAGTTGTGGCCGAGATACCGCGCAAACTGTGCGAAAAAGTAATCGAGAACTACCTCAAAAGGATCCACTACTGCAACCAATTCAGAGACGGTCATTTAAATGACATTATATTTCCTACATAATATTAAGTTTCATCGAAATCATAGCTTTATGTGTGTTTTATTTAATTTTACTTTTGAGACCGAAAAACGGATAACCCTTTATATGTGAATAATTCGACGCTAGTTGCAAACCGAAGATCTAGCCCTTCAAAGCCAATAACCCTTCAAATTCCAGAAAAAGTATACTTAAAATTTTACATGTTTTCTCCTAGAATTGAAAAATGAATTAAAAAAAAAACGGCATATTTTTGAAATAATTGTTCGTGTGTGTGTGGTATCCACTTTCCACTTCCAAAAATTAAAAATTATTTAAAAAACCTTCGCTTTTCATCTCAAATAAATGGGAAATTATTTAAAAACAAAATCACGTAATAAATTTTCTATTAACTTTCTGAACATCAAATATTATTTATAAAACTTGTGCAAATCATTAAAAATGATGATGATTTTTAATATTTAATAATTTATTTAAAAAAAAAACATCGGAGTTAAGTCCGTAAACTAAATGTGTTCCAAATTTTATTAGTTTTGGGGTCACGAAACTGCTTTTTTTAATTAATTGTACATCTAGTAAAAAATTTTCTACACTGGAAGAACTCAATTTTTGAAAATGTATAAAAAAAAACACAACGTATGACAAATTTTTAATTAATTTAAAACAATCATACGCACCCTACCAAATAACGGAAGTTGTAATTCATTTACAATCATACGAGTACAGCCGCAATACTTTATACTTATAAAAATTTCAAAATAGTATTGAAGAGCATAAACTTTGAAACGATATACGTTATTAACGAAATGCAATGATGAATGAAATCATCAGCCATACAAAAAAGACTGATTGGATAACATTTCGCTCAAAACCAGCAACATGATATTCAATCAATTGAAAACAATCATTCATGACAACATGGTGTCATGTCAATCTATTCCATTGCATACAACAAAAATTACGTTTTATATTTTCCCACACAAAACTATGTGTTTTGTTTTATATGACAGTTCTTGTTTTCCATAATTCACGGTAATTTCGCTTCTCGAAATCTTATTTAAGAACAAAGGGGGATGATCTGAAATTTAAAGCAAATAGTAATGTACTAAACAAGAAATAAATCAATTTCACACAGAATGCAATAAGCTTTCCAAAACTGTCCATAAGAAGTTCAGACTATATCGTACATAGTTTTCATGCTGTTCCTCATTAGGTTTTTAAAAATAATTATTTGAGTTGAATTTGAAAAATTCAAATTTAAAAACAAATTAAATATTTAACAAATTACTAGTAACTAAAATTCAGGAAAAATATTTTTGTCAAAAATTCTGTGCGTTTGAAATTAACCTATTTAAATCGATTTTGAACGATTCGATTTAGATCAAATATGTGACGTTTTGTTCTATAACTGTAGTTCATTTTGGAGGCAATTTCTCGTTCGAATAATAAACACAACTTGGTCAACTTAATGCCAGTTTTGTAACATCAACCAAATTTTGCAAATATAACAATCGCCTGTCGCCAATTCTAGACTTTACGGCGGGTGCAATAGAACTTCCCATTCCAGCTCTCAGAGCTTCTGTCGCGTCGTTAAGGATGTAAGCGGCTAGGCGTTGTCTTGATGGGGGCGCAACATCCTTCCTATTGGTCAAATCAGGTTTGTTTAAAATGAGTGTTTGGTACGATGGATGCATACCAAACATCATAGTGGATGATTTCATTGTAATCAAATCAAACGCATAGCAAAGCCTTCTTGAAGGTTAATCCTAACTTGTTAACCTTTGGATCAGCGCTTCGTCAATGATGCTGCTGTTCTCATACGTAAATGATTTTTCATCATCAGTCGTAATACGATGATTGGATTGATCAGTTTCATTCTGCTGCAAAAAGTTCACTTGTGATAAATCATGCTTCTTCTTGTTGATAAACCCCTGGTGAAAATAGATCCAAGCGGTTTTTTTTGACTACTTTTTAGTTATTGAGCAATGCAATAAATACTCACATGCCGGGCGGTATTAGCGCACCAGGCTCTGCCTCATCTTCAACGTCTATATTACCAAAATGGAATCTTCGAACCCGTACTATACACCTGTTCCGTCTTTCCGTTTTGCTTGTAGTGATGCTAAAGAATGTAGCGAATCAGCAAGAGGCAGACGTACACATACACGTAAATTGAAAGTAAACATGTATGAAGATGGTGTGTTATCTTCGGGGTGACTGCATGTGTGTATTACGAAACTGAACGCCTTACTTGGATGTCTCAAAACTAACTGCACCACTGTTAGCTTTGAGAAGTATGTTGAATTACGGTTAAAGTAACTTTAAAGCACTTTTCAGATTAAATATTTGCAGAAGAAATCTAAATACTGGCAAACCTCCTCCCCAAACATTCAAACAATACAACGTGTACTGTGGCAGCTGAACACAGTTTCGGCCTCCAACATTTGTTAGCCAAAATGGACCATAAGGAGACAATATTTCACTTGTCACTTTTGTAGATGTAGCATATCACTATTACTACCATTCGAAGCCATTCCTTACAGCCCTATCCTATAGCTGCCATTGTTAACTACTCGCCTCAATGTCATTCAAATTTTCACTGGCCAAGCAAAAACTTGATAGTTTGTAACACAGAAATCGATCCACAAAGACATTTATGTGCTGTACACTAACGTTTAACGTTACAGAGGCCATTTTAGCAAACAAAACTAACAGTTGAATAACTCTAGAAATGCAAAATCAACATACCGTATGACTTGTAGTTAATTGGTGAAATATCCATCACTCTACGTCATATTGTGCCGTCCATTGGTTGTGCAATACTTGAAACATTCATCACAAAATTTAAAAAAAAAATCGAGTGTTTTATTTCATTTTCTAAATGATTTTCAAGTAATAGAATGGACCAAACCTGCCTGTAAGTTTCTAGGAAATGTATGATAACAGCTCACAAAGAAATTGGAGTCTATTTAAGGTTCTATTTAATTAAATGAGCGGAAACAAACCCAAATTACTTTACGAAGTTTCCCAAGCAATAAAGACTATCTCGTTAAATCCACATTACACTATCGAAATGTAAAACGTATGTAAAAAGTGTGCCTCGGTTCTTTTTAGACACTAAATGTTTGCTGAAGTGAAACTTCACCTGGGACTGTTTGAAATCTAGATTGGCTACTTTTTCTACGACGAAAATTGGTAGGTGGCACATGTGTGCTTCTAGTATATTCGTACCTCGACTTATCGTCCCCTCTTGTTGATTGTTTCATTTGTTTCAGAGGGTAACGCTGTTGATTGATGTGTCTAAAAGTGGAGGAGATAACGAAAGTCATTGAGAGAACTCCAAAACTCTAATACCCTATCTACTTGCCTTCAATTATCCAAGAAAAGTAAGCCTTTTGTCGCCCCAGTATTTCTCTTTACTATAGGTATACTCAGAAGCCATAAAGCGCCACTACCAGGTCAAATCTGGCCCTTAGATCGAAGTCGGAAGCTATAGATGACCATTACACGCTCTCTGCTCTTGAGTCAAGAGACGATGCGAAACAATTTTGGCACTCATCTCTCCAAATGAGTGCGAGTCATCAACATAAAGAAACAAATATTTGACAATATTCCCAAAAAAAGAAGAACTCAACTGCGAAAATTTTTTTTAAAGATTAAAAAAAAAAAATTATATAAGGTAAAAGGTAAGGTAAAATTATATAAGGTAAAAAATCTTCCAAATACAAAACTGTCTATATCTGGAAAATGAAATGTTCATTTGCGAAAATGACACAACTTTCGGATTTCTAAGTAATCTGCAGGAAGCAGCCCCCATCACAGAAAATATTACAAATGTAACCAAATAAAAAAACGCTAAAATACGTTTATATCACGGAAACGAAGCATCTGATCACAAAAACAACAGAAATGTTGTCTCCTCAGAAGCATTTTTTCATCAGTAATCACCAGGGCAGCACAAATTTTTATAAATTGTCAAAACCACAAAGTCATCAAAATGAAAATGCATCAATATCTTGAAAATACAAGTTTCACCTTTAAAATAACTTCCAATTTTCAGTTTTTAGTGCCACAAAGCAACATAACAAGAATTTTTTTGCTTAATTAAAAAAATTTAGTACCGGAGTATTGAAATGAAAATTAAAAAGATCTCTTAAATATAAATATGGCCATATGTCCAAAAATAAACGTCCAATAGAAAAAATAACGAAAGTTTAGCACCAATTAATTACAAAATTTTAGATCACCATAATCAAAAAATCGTTAAAATACAAATGCGTCTATATCAAGCCAATGAAGCCTCCAGTTGCAAAATCAATAAAATTTTTGAATTCAAAGAGGTTTACTCATACGATGAAAATAAAGAAAAGAACATTCAAAAGTCAACAAATGAAAAAAATCACAAAATGTTAGCATGCCTTCGATTGCATGTCTCTGACTTCACATTCTTCACTTCATATACTCGGCTTCACATCTTCCACTTCGTGCCTTTTACTTCACCTCTTCGACTTAATGTATTCGATTTTGCAATTACGACTTCATGTCTTCGACTTCATGGCTTTATCTTCGACATCACGCATTTAACTTCACATCTTCAACATCATACCTTCGTTTTCACGTCTTAGGTTCAGGTTCAGAATTCAGGTTTTCGACTTAAGTCAACGATTACCACATCTCAACGTCACGTTTTCGTTTTCACGTCATCGATTTCACGTCTTTAGCTTTAAGCCTTCGAATCGACGTTTTAAATTTTCCATCGTGACAGTTAGATCTATTGTGTACCTTCATGAAACACATCCTGCTTTTCTATAGGTTTAACTTGCGCACTTCCTTCGAACTTCTGGACTTTTCATTGCTATTGCATCCCATATATAAAAGACATTTCATTCAAATACGTGCCCCACGTCATTAATTACAACAATGTAGCTTCTGCAGTGCAAACGAATTAAAAACACTTATACGTCATGTGGAATCACCTGATTTTGCTATTACGTATGATTTATATTAAATCAATTCAATACATTTCAGCAAGCTTTGAACTTTGAATAGCAGTAATTTTAACAATATCCTAGACATGGTTATACCGCAAAAAGGAAGTCATAGTAATACTCTTGCATACCTAGCCGCCAAAGGAATTCAGTTAAACCGCCACGACTAATGATTATTTGTAATCACTATGGTTATTTAATATTTAGTAATGAAAATGCCAGAAGTGACGCATTAAATTTTATTGCGCACCTTTTATCCTCACAATCGCAAAGAGGCGACACTTTCAGACTCTGAACAATGCTAATCCAGATTCGTATATATTGGCTACAATATTCCTGGTTAAGCTGCCATGAAACATCAAATAAAGACTTTAACGTTGCCATAACATTAACTACAAGTTCGAGAGTGGTTGTATATGAGCAATATATGTCGTCGAGTCAACATACTTTTGACGCCAACGAGTCTGCCAAACAATAAAGCAAATCAACAAAATACGCACACAATACACTGGCGTAAGCACTACGATGAGTCCTCTGCGCTTACACTCACTCAAACACATATCCTTCCGCTCGCTATTCGTGGTGCCTTTTGGTGAGTGAGCGAGAAACTACCAATCCAACTGCTTCAAGGCAATATAATAAAAAATAATAAGACGAACGTTCCGTAACAAGATTACAACAATAACACTTAATAGAAAATTGAGGCACATGCTAAACATCAATCCAGCAAGAGCTGGCAAGTGGATAGATAGACACATAGACAAATATCCGGACAGACAATCATCTACAACAGCAATAGCATAACAGCAACGGCAAACAACGAATTGAGAAGCATAAAGCTCTTAAGGAAAAACATCATAGACATCCATAAGGAACCAGTAAGATATACAACAAGAGGGTGGTAGTATCTGCAGAAGAAGCTGCAGGGGTTGTGGTTGCTAGCATGTAAGTTTTGTAAGCAGGCCGCTCTTGGAGCACATTTCGTATGCAAATATTAGATTTTTGTATTAAAGCATTTTGACACTGCCGCCAAGCGCCACACACAAAACGCACATGCACACAGCTGGGGCAACGAGGATGCTAAGATAAGCTTAGTAAGAAGAAATAAAGTATTGTGTCATCTGTGTAAAGTTTTTTAGATGTTTAATTACATTAAAATCACAAAGGATTACAGAGGAGTTAAGCCAAAGCAGTCAGCGTGAAAAAAATAACTTTTAGGAAAGAACTAAAACATTTAAAGAAGCTTAAAAATATAAAATGTAAAAGAAAATAAACAAATTAATGAAACATGAGATCTCAACAACATACAGAAAGTTTGAAAACCCGAATCTGAAAAGTACTACTTGATCTAATTATATCAAAGAAAAAGTTAAAATTAGCAAAGACGCTTCAAGATTGAATCATATGGAATGCGAAGTTTCGGGGATCCAAAATCGGATTTCAGTTTCCAAGTTTTTCCAGCACGTCTCATTTTTTTTGGGAGGGTTGCCGATGAGGTCGAGAAAAATCGCTATTTTGGATCCTACTATTCTGAACTTTTCTCTCATCGATAGCTACATAAATTTTAACATAAAACGGCATTCAATTTTGGCTGGCTCCTTAAGCTTTCGAGATATGACGAAAGGCAAATTCGGAAATGAGTTATTTTTGTCTAACATTCTTTGTCTTTACATTCTACCTAAAATTAATGTTATTATGAAAAGCTAATACGTATAACTCATCGGCCAGTAAGTTTCGAAATTAATACATAGATTACAGTCCTAATAAAAATCGATATTCCTTTTAAAAAGTGGCAACCTTCAATCAAAATTTCGCAATAGTAACACTATTTTAGATTTTCTTTCACACAATTGAAAATACATTGCAAACATTAAACATGGCTTTTAGATAAAAAAAAAACTACTGCGTAAACTAACTCAACAACGACTTGAAAATTCTGGCCAAAATTGCTTTCGTTGTTAAAAACCTTTGCATCGGTTAACTGGTTCTGGAACTAAAACATAGATGTCGCCTCTAATAAAAATCGATTTACGTTTTAGAAACTGACGATTAACTAGTCCCGGAACTAACACATAGATGTCGCTTCTAATAAAAATCAATTTTCGTTTTAGAAACTAACGGTTAACTAGTCCCGGAACTAACACATACATGTCACCTTTAATAAAAATCGATTTTTCGTTTTAGAAACTGACAACTTTTAAATGAAGCCTGTCAAAATTTCACAGCATTTCGATCATATATGTTTGAGATACTGTTCTTTAAGTGACGCCCCTTTAGGTTTTTTGCGCGCATCAAAGAACAAAACGTTACCAAAGTTAATCATTGCTTTTGATGGGAAAAAGAATATCGCTCAAACTTAGCAATGTTCTAGAAGTGTCATAGTCTTCTTCATGAAAGCAAACGTTTCTCTATAGTTGTCTGATTGTAAACAAAGTCGTATGACCGAGAAACTGCCCAGAAGTAAAAAACTATCAAAAAATTCGAAAAATTATTCTCAATAATTGAAAAGTACAACTACAGAGGATTAACTAATATGCTAAAGTATATTCAAAATGTATGAAGAATTGGGCATGGGTAAATTGTTTTCCAAATGGGTGCCGCGTTTATTGACAGTAAAACAGAAACATCAATATGATTAGGAGCACTGCTTGAAGCCGTTTAAACGCAACAACAAATATTTTTTCGTGCGGAGAAGATATGAATCTACTACAACAATTCTAAATTGAATCGTCAGTCCAATGAGTGGGAAAGACCTGGCGTAAGCTGTTTAAAGCGGCAAGAAATGTAACATTCCGACGATAAGTTCATAGCATCGATAATAAGGAATACGCACGATATTCTATTCAGCAATTGTTTTGGAGAAACATTGAAGAGTGAATAGCGTTTAAAGTATAAAATCTAGGAAAAACATCTCAAATGGCTAAAAAAGGCAAAATTGTATGAATTTGGGTTGGAATTGCCGAATTGTCTGCCCATTATTAAGTATACTATTTGAAAAATATACGTCTCACAGCCTACTAATTGCTATGACATCTTCATACTATACTAAAAACATAACGCAATCTTTATTTCCCTCAGTCCAGTAGCATAACTTGTTCGTAAAAAACGCCTTTAACAAAGTCATCGCCTTTGGGCTGTGCCGATATGTTACGCATAAAAAAAAACAGGCACATTGGCATGCCCACTAATGTGTCGGCTATTCGGAACATTGTCTGTGATACTACGGTACACAGGCGTCACAAGTGGCAAAGTTAATTCTAACAATGTTATGGACCGCAAGTGTAAAATTGACCCAGTTATGGCTTCCACTTCTTCGATATTTTTCTGAATCGTCTGCCTTTA
Organism: Philornis downsi; assembly: GCA_019455685.1. Classification (NCBI taxonomy): domain Eukaryota; kingdom Metazoa; phylum Arthropoda; class Insecta; order Diptera; family Muscidae; genus Philornis; species Philornis downsi. The sequence goes on from JAHXMU010000074.1 coordinate 628,025, forward strand.
ATTTCTTAATTAAAATCAATAATGGAAATTGACGAAATCAGAAAAAGGACGAAAACAAAGTTTGTATTGCGATAAAAGTGCTATAAAATCACTGTGCATTCTCTCCCGCCGCTGAATTAGAATGAATTTAGTATGTGTTGGAAATTCAACCAGCTATCGAAAAATTATTCTACGGTTGCAGCGATTCGTCTATATAAACTAGCATCTTTAAGAGGAAATAATTTCATAATGTAATTTTCTTTAAAAGGCATTTATGTTCTACAGTTGGATTAATCAGCTGAATGGCGAAAACACTAATTACTTCCCAAGGCAGCCCAGCCTCTAACTAAACAAGTAATTCAGCTAACACTGATATAGAGGAAATCAAAGTAATAACAGTAAATCATTTACCTGAGTCAAGATAATATATTTTGTTTTAACCTACAGCCTGTTGAAGTTATTTAAAGCGAAAGTGAAAATTTTTTTGTTACAATGAAAATGTCGAAAAATCGAATCAATAACATGATACTGAGTTGACGATACGAACGTGAATGGCTCGCAAAGCTTTAATACAGCAAACCAAAATTACAATAGATTGTAAATTCTTTTCGAAATACACTGAAATAACTTTTAGTGCTGGCGTATTCAGGGAAAATCCAGAGCGTAATCAATCCACAAGATGTTTTGGTCGCTTTGGTAATCCTGAGAGCAAAAAGATCCTTTTGTTAAAGAAATTTGTGTTTATGCCTCACACATGGAGCTTGAATAAAAATCATTTTTTTTTTTTATTTCGCAATGCTTAAGCGTCTATGTTGATAATTGATCACATTGACAAGTGATTTTGGAAAGTGCGGCTGTGTTGTCCATTCGCGAATAATGAAAGTAGCAAAAAATCGCTGAATTGCTCCAATCCTCTTGGATTCTGTTATTTATCATTCAGCACATAACATAAATATATAGCGAAATCAAAAGAATTCGAATACATTAGCAGATTATTTCAGCCCCATAAATTTACCAGACATGTTAATCCTCGACAATTGTCTTGAAACCAACATCTAGGGCACTCTATAAATTATGTGGTTGATAAAGAAACTTGCCCTGTTAAACTTATCATACCAACCAC
>JAHXMU010000074.1:639126-659855 GCA_019455685.1 Philornis downsi
TTTTTTAAAAAAACATGGGTCCGTCGAATATGGGCAACCCTGTATATTCCTTAAGAAGTTAATAAACTGTCAAAGTTTATCATAAGAATGAGATATAATATATGACTTTACAATACACAGAAACAGATATACTGAAAATATGAAATAATTAAAAACAATAGCCGCAATTACGCAATAACAGTATAAATGGTATCAACTAAGCCTAAAATTATGCAAAAAGCCTAAAATTATGACATTCATATAATTGGCGAATAGGGGGTAAGTTATTATTGCACATTTTTAAGGACTTTGGATAAGAAATCCTTTTTCAAAATATATCATTACTTTAAAAAGTAATTCGTATGTGAGCATTTGAACTTATTTAGTCTTAAATAAATTGCATTTCATCCAGCAACAACTGCTGGTAGATATAATTAAAACAACTCACAAAATTCAACAGAATTAGATTAATTTAAAGGATTCAGCTAACGAAGTCGCTCATATTTAGTAAAAATTTAATCATAAGGCAAATTTTATAAATTTTTGTGCATTTTTTATAAAAAAAAAATTTTAAAAAATAAAAAAAAAATAAAAAAAAAATAAAAAAAAAAATAAAAAAATAAAAAAATAAAAAAAAATAAAAAAATAAAAAAATAAATAAAAAAATAAAAAAAAAATAAAAAAAAAAATAAAAGAAAAATAAAATAAAGTATAATTCAGCTATGTTAATTACATTAATTGATTCAGTGTGTCAACATTTCTAAATAGTATTTACATTCAGCTAGCTGAATTGCAACTCAGTTACAGAAATCGAAATCTATAGGAACGGATCTACAGAATTAAAAAATATTTTTCGATTTTCCACAAATATAAATGAGCCACATCAGACCAACACACTCTGATACTACATTCTCCCAAAAGTAATGTTGATGCAAAAATCTAATAATAGATATCAGCTATATCGTTATAGTTTGAACCAATGAACATGATGAAAATATTTTAAATGATCATACTTAACATAGCATTTGGCGCAGGAAGCAAATCCTGATTACATATGATTTCAAAGAGTGCTGGTTATGCAAAATACTGATCATCAGAGTAATTCTTTAATGTTATCCAATGAAGACTATAACAAACTGGACAAGTGGCAAAAGTTCGATCAAGGAAAATTTATATGACCTCCATCAGGCATTGTTGTCCTCGTTGCCGTAGACGATGTTCAAAAATCTCCCTTCTCACATATTATGTACCAATTTAGACCTTGCTTCAGAATGATCCCTTGAAAATACAGCTAAGTGCACTGCCTTATTCGACCCTTCATTATTATAGAAATATACGAAATTTATTTTAAAAACACATATTTCATTGTTTGTGAAAGTTCCAAACGTCCAAATGTCAATTTTTTACGTCAGTTTGACAAACATGAAACATAAAATTTTCTTTTATTCAGCTAGTTGTATTGCATTATCTGACTCCTTATCATAGAAATATTCTAATGTTTTCACAAATGTTTATGTCCACCTAGTAACAATTAACTAGCTAGTAACAGTAACTACTATTATGTCGCCTTTTTAATTATTTATGACAGTTCAAAAAATTGGTGATATTCTCATAAAATGTGAGGAATACTACCCAGTTCCAATCGTCGATAAAATGTAAGAACAATTTTGTTTCCTAATTGACAATTTCAACATTTATTCATTATCGTAGAAATACCCAAACTTTTTCTAATATATGTATTCAGCAAGCTAAATAATTGATATATAGATATATACGAGGTGTGTTCTAAAAATAAATAACAAATAAGTAAGGTGAACTTTCAAATTTCGCAGGCTACGTACATTCGACTTTCGATTATTATTTTTTTATGTTGGTGCAGTCGTCTCCAGGATATGTTGACGGTTATATTCACATAGCATGTTTAGTTTGTTTGTGAGAGGCATAAATAAGACAAGTGTTTTGCGTGTTCGGTGATTTTCTGCTATCGAAAAAAATGGATCAAAGAAGTTGCATCCAATTTTGTGTAAAAAATGGAATTACGTGCTCAAAAGCACTTGAAATGTTGACAGTGGCATACGGTGAGAGTAGTCTGAGTCAAAAAAATATTTACAAGTGGTAAAAGCTTTCCGCAGAAGGTCGAGAAGATTTAAATGACGACGCCTGCTCTGATCGCCCCAGCACATCAACAACCGATGAAAATGTTGAGAAAGTGGAGAAAATCGTTATGGAGAATTGTCGAACCACAATTAGAGAAGTTGCTGAGGATGTCGGCATATCGGTTGGCTCACGCCATGCAATCTTTTCGAAAATTTTGGGCATGACGCGTATGGCAGCGAAGTTCGTTCCAAAATTGCTGAATTTTGACCAAAAACAACGTCGCATGAGCATCGCTCAGGAATTGTTGAATGACGTCAACAATGATCCAGATTAGTTTAAAAGGCTCATAACTGGTGAGGAATCATTAGTATATGATTATGACATCGAAATCAAAGCCCAATCGTCCCAATGGAAGAATCCAGGAGAGCCAAGACCAAAAAAGCTCGCCAAGTTCGATCAAATGTCAAAGTTTTGCTCACTGTTTTCTTCGATTACCAGGCCGCAGTGCATCAGCAGTTCTTACCACAAGATAAATACGGTAAATAAGGAGTATTACCTTGAAGTTATGCGGCGTTTGCGTAAAGCAATACGAAAAAAACGCACGGAATTGTGGGAAAAAATGCATGACTTTTGCAGCATGATAATGCACCAACTCACTCATCTTGACTTGTGAGAGATTATTATTTGGCCAAAAACAACACCGTTGTCATGCCTCAGTCACCGTATTCACCAGATTTGGCCCCCTGCGACTTTTCACCAGATTTGGCCCCCTGCGACAAACCCATGAAAGGACTGCGTTTTGCAACGATTGAGGAGATAAGAACCGAATCGCTGAGAGAGCTCAAGGACATACCAAAAAATGCATATCAGAACTGCTTCGAGGATTGGAAAAAACGCTGGCACAAGTGTATTATCTCTAAGAGGGACTGCTTTAAAGGAGATTAAATAGAAATTGATGAATAAATAAAACGTTCTTTGAGAAAAATGAAAATTCACCTTGTTTTTTGAACACATCTCGTATAGTATTTTTCTGTATAATATGAGAATCGCTATTCTGTACCATTCATCGATAAAAAAAAATCAAAAATAAATAATTTTTTTAATTAAACAATAATTCAGCAAGCTGTATCGCCTCTACTACAACTAACTGAATAACTCCCATGTAGTGGCAAAAAACGTTTTCGGAAGTTTAAAATAATGTGTTTACGGTCATCGAATATGTGCAGCGCTGCACTATTTCACTGATCAATAAAAAGCTAAAATAAATAATCTTTTAATCTACCAACAGCTAAATTTTCATTTATTTATCTGCTAGCTGAATTTCTTTCCAGTTTACAAACTGTGAGAAATTTTTTCATGCTTTTAAACTCATTGAATGTAAGAAGTTCTCAAACGTCCCATTCATAGAATGCAATCGAACGTGTTTTTTTTATTATCGCTGGGCAGAAATACGTTTTAAATACTTAAAATCATCCTGCTGACCAAATTGCTCCAATTAATGTCTTACAAATTTTCGGAAACGTTTATAAAGAGTTACTTTAAAAGATCGTTTTTAGCGTCTAGCCGCATATTCACAAAACGCTCTATTTTTTAATATTCTACTTTTCTTTTGGTGAACCCTGAAAGTACTCACATTAACTTTGTTGCAAACAGACTTTACATCTCCAGTTGCAAGCTTAACTGAATACTCCTTGGTGCTCCTATAAACTTATAGTTACATATATTGTATCTTCTTCGAAATACACAACTTGTTGACGTCCCTGTTGATATTTTGTTAAATTTGTGTGTAAATCTTTTCATCCTAAAGCGATTGTTATCATTCCCAATTATCTCCCATTTCAACAGAGCAAACATTAAAATCTGTTTGTGCGCCTTAATGTATGCTTTAGGCATCATTTGCTGTTAATGCGAGAACGACAGAAAAAATCTATAGAATTGACATTATAATATGATTTTAATGTCCAATATAAAGCATGGTAAACAAATAAATTGCCTGTTCAAACCAATTTAATTCCAATGTACTGAATCCCTGTAGTATGCTTTGCAAACAAGTGCGAATCTAAAGTAAAGTTCTCTAAAGGAGTGTATAAAACATTATTTTTTATTGATATAGCTTTTCACAACGTCCAGATATTGTATAATTAAAACCACATGTTCACTGGCGATGCAAATTAAGATTTACGCAAGATTTCATTAAAAGAGGAAGAAAAAAACATGTACAGTTTATGAACTGCCTTAAAGTTTGCCATAACATTCAAATCGTAAAGTAACCTCATAATAGAAAGATCATCTCTACGCACATATACGCTTCAAGTTCAATTCTTAAATTTTTTTTTGTTCCATATAAGAAATTGAAAATTTATTTTATTACCTACTTCCCAGAAGTATGCTATATAAATGTAGGTAGGTATGAAATTTGGAATACATATTTTAGCACTTGTTTATATTTATGACGTATAATTATATTTAAAGGTTCCTCTTCACATTGTGCGTGAATTTCTGTATATTTTTAATATTGTCAGCCTTAAAGCATGCTCTAAGGACCTTAGACGTGTTAATGAGATGGAAGCAATTCAACGAATATTTTATAACACCCTCCATATTATTATTATGCTTGAATTTAATGTGTACATTTTATTTAATTATGAAAAAAATTTAAGCACTTTAAGCTTACCGGTGAATCTCGCTAAATTGTACTTCTCAACGAAGCGTATTTTACCAACACACACATACACACAAATTCCAAGAAAAACAATTAATTTACATATTTTCAAGCATTTCACTAAAACCTCCTAATTATAGGCAGCATTTTTTAAATCGCACTCATTTGGGTGGGACTTTGCTTATATATAATTGATCGCATGATTAATGGTAGCTGCTTCAAGAAAATGTCTCAGGTAAAACATGAATCGTCGTCGCATATTTTGTTCCTTAAAATATGTTTCATAATATGGGCCTTTTCGAAGTAACCAAATAGTAGGCTATGATAAATGATAGCGTTTTAAAAGAAAATTAAATAAATGATGTTCGTAAGTTTTTATTTAAGGCAGGTGGTAAAATATTGTAGTTCTGTTAAATTAAGAAAGGGATGGTAAACTTCAGGAAGGCAATGCACGGCTAAGGTTTTTTGGTGAATTTGGCTGAAATTTTCGCCAAGTGTACTCCAGACGATAACACAAGCTTTGTTTATTTATATCAGTTGTTGTGATTTTAAAAATCCATTTTCTCTTGTGGCCTATGCAATCTTAATGTCTTAAATTTGATTTAGATTAAAGTAGCCAGGATTTGTTATTATAACAGAATTCTCCACATCTTTAAAAAAGCACAGCATTAAAAACGTCAGCAACAAATATTTTTGCAATGGCAGTATTATCGAGTAACTGACAATAATGGAGAATTCAACCACCGTAAATTATGGCGCATATCTTAATAAAGTGCATCTGCCTAAAAATTAAAATTGTACAATGATTAATGTCTACCTTAACTAATGTTTATGATATTTTGGTTTGCAACCGCAATTTTTCTCCACCTTGCCTATATCAATATTTTGCTGCCAATAAACTTTACTCAGGACAAATCATAACTTAAAACTTTGTGGTGAGATGTCAGAAACGTTTCCCCTTAAACGATAACAACAGCGTTTACTTGCGTACAAGAGGAGAGGGTGAGTTAAAATCTGTACTTTAAAATACTACCCTTTAGCTATCTGAATTTGAACTGTCTTTGATGGTTATCTTTTCAATACTTATGGCTCTATTGTTAAACTTCACCACAGCTTTTAATTAATTTTTGTTTCCTAAACAGTCCGAACATAACAATAATTGACCAATACCCTAATAGAATAAAATTCAAATTAAATATTCAATAGAATAATATGACCTTGAGCCAGAACAATACAATAAAGAAAAACATGTAGTATTATATTCTTGTTTAATGGCTATATCGCTATATAAAAGCCCATACAGCAGAATTCAGTTGCTAAAAATAATCACACTTAATTTATCTCGGAATGGGCATATGTCTAAAGATAAAATTCTACAATTCAGCCAGCTGAATTTGATTAATTCCCACATTAACTAATATTTATGACTAAAATTCTCATGTCTCTTCTATCCGTGTTAATAAAAATCGTATAATGTTAACAATTTGTCATAGCTAAAATTAATAACTTAGCTCACTAACCATAATATTTATTCCTCGTATTTCCAAGTTAACTATAGAAATCCATCTTAAACAATTATTTGGTCCTCAAAAATCAAAAATATATAACGGCAAGAAAAATATATTATATTATCAGAATATCAATATTCAGCTAACACTAAACTTGGTCTCAAGCAATTTATAACTTCATATTTCACGGTGAGATGAAAAAAATACATCTCCCCTTAAAAATAACAATGGCGCTTACACGTTTACACGAGAAACGACTGATGCGAGAGAAAAACTTTGTTAGTGATTGAAACAAATTACGCTAAGATGATAAGATGAAACAAAGATCCCCGGATGAAGATAATAACACATAAAACGGTAATAAATCAAAAATCTCGTATACAAAAGATAACATTGTTGAACAGCTTAAAGTACCCCGAAGTATGCTACAGTATTTCTGCAACAGTAAATAGACTTCACAGCGCCCCAAAGGTATGCAATGATAGCAGAGGGAGGAGAGAACGAAAGGAATATTAATACCTTCAGCTTCAATAGTAGACCATTACAATGTTTGAACTAAGAGAACCGAAACGGTATAATGTAAAGTCTAAGGGCGCAAAAGGGAATTGAGTGTGAGGACGGTATTAGATGTTAGATATGGTGCTGGTGGCAGCAGGTATTTAGTTAGATTTAAGTGCTTATAGTTAGTTAAGCTTTAACGAAGTGTGCAGAGAAAAACCACAACACCGCCAACCCATAAATAAATTCCATAAAATTAATTATTTACTACATACCATGAACATCACTTACAGATGTTCTTTGGCTTTGCTTGCCACCTCTTCACTCTGCCAGCTCTTCCCTTTTCGCCTATAAGTCATGTTAGAATTTCTCTCGTTCGTGGGTTTATGATGCGAATGATGGTTGTGAGGTTTTAAACTCATATTTTATACCACCTATGGTTGCTCATGTTGTATTACAAAGTTTTCCCCGATTTCCCTAAACAGGAATACGGAGTAGGAGAAACAGAATGTGTGGGGAGGGACAAAGGTCGTGTGAACCATTTCATGGTTACGTTGAAAGGCTTCCTAGCGGCTTAACCTTTTATTGTTATAGTCATATGCTAATAAATCTTGTTCGACTAGAAAAAAAAAGTACACCCAAACACACACAGGTCATAATTCATGCAACCGTCTGAAGCTCTGCATGTGAACCAAGCTCAACTCCATTTAGTTATTCATATGTTTTATGTTATAGCGTTTTTTTTTTTGTGTTCCAAACGTACATTCTATATATGGGTTTTTTAATGCATGCTTTCAGGCAAACTAAAAAATTTATCGCATTTCAATTTCAAAGTATAAAGTTGTGACAGTCAGCAGTGCGCACTACTGTATAGCACATACATAAGTACGTTATACATCCAATTATACTAATGAAAATTGACTTATGAATAAAACTATACAATGTTTATATTATTGTTTTTATTTCTGCAACCGAAATGCAGATAAAAACCGACATTTCTTTAACACAAAGTTATAGCTGTGGCAGGTTTTGTTGAGAGCTTTAAAGCATATTTTCAGTTGCAATATATCGTGTATGTAGTCGTATGCGTAAGTAAGAGTATTATCGTTTTATTTGAGATGCAATACATTGTTATGGCTGATTAAGTTTTGGCATATTTATTTTAAGTGGAAAAAAGCAACAGATTGTTTGCAATTCAGCTTCAGATGCAAGTGAAAAAATCGGGCTAAACGGATATATTTTAAATTGATTAAACATTAAGAGCAAAATAGCGTAAACAGTTAAATTGATTGAAATATTTACAGTGTTGTCGGTATACAAACAACATTAAAATTTATTCAGCAAGCTGAATTTAAGTGATAACAAACAAATTCTTTAATGTGTATGTTTTATTGGTGTTTATTTAATTTTAAACTGTATTCAGCGTAATGCACCTATTGCATCTATAAAACTTATTCAGAAAGCGGAATTTAAGTGGCAATAAACAAATCCGTTAATTGGTATGTTCTATGCTTGTGCTTGTTTAAATTTAAACTGCATTCAGCGAGAAACATCTTTTGTTATTTTAGCTGCTCTATTAGTTTCAAAAAATAATAAAGAGTATCTTGATTATGGTAAATTCAAATGCTTTCCTTAACGAAGAATTATCAGAAATATCAAGTTTTCTCCAACGGTTAAACTATCTCTTTTAACTCCACATCCATAAATAGACCAACATATGTGGATCTCGCAAGAATTCCACATTTAGAGAAAAGGGCTTGACGTTGCAACTGAAAAGGCGAAGGGTGCCATTAACTAGTCCACAGACCGAAGGATATTGGTTGTCACGCCATTAATTCTATCCCAATATAGGACTTGGCGCCGCAGCTAAAAAGGTGAATGGTATAGATTGGGGCTAGTCCACAAGTCAGAAGGATATTAAGTGGCAAACCATCAATTCATTCCAAAGCCACGAGGGCGGTACGAGATACACTCTCGCCGATAGCCGAAATTTCGGTTGGATGATCTACATCTCCAACGCATGTCGCTGTTGAAAAGTTGAAAGAGTAAATGACCCTCACGGCGGCTTAGTCCACAGGCAGGAGGATATTAGTTGACATTCAAGCAATCCCAGATAAGTAAAAATTGAGACAACTGCAATCCAGTTCGCAGTCGTGCCATACCTTAAGGATAGGCCAAAGGAAAAGCTCTCTTCGATAGCAGCAATTTCGGGTGGATGACCTGAATCTCCGATGTTTGGCGCTGTCGAAAAGTTGAAAACGTTGATATTGTTGTGAGGACCTAGTCCATAGGCAAGACAGGTATTAGATGCCACGCAATCAATTCTACCCCAGTATGAATTGGCGTTACTACATCGTACAGGTCTCAGTCGTGTCAAGCCACAAGAGTGCTGCAATATACGATCTCTTCGAGAATTGCAATTTTGGGTGTATGATCTACATCCCCAATGTACGTTGCTCATGAGCTCCTGGGATGATGCTTGGTCCGATCTGTGTCTGTTTTTTGTATCAATTTCGCAAGAAGGTGGTTGGGATGATCTCCAGCGGCCACTAATTAGAAAACATAATGTTGTATTATCGTGGAAGAAGAGTTCTAAACTCCTCACGAAAACTATGTATCGGAACATGAAGAGGCTGATATTGGCTGTCCTTAAGATCCTAAGATCCTAACAATTTTTTCTAACAACATTGCTGCATAATTCGCGTTAGGTTCTCTTTATCCTTGGCCCATTTAAAAAAATGTAAGAGACTTCAGTATATTATTGCAGACAGACACAGCGTGTGGAAGAGATGATATAAGTCAGTGCATCCAACATTTTGAATGAGCGATAGTTGGAATTCCGGCCCTGTCGACTCCTTCACTGTATTCCCTTGGAAACTCTTATGAAGTACCAAAATTAAACAGAATTGGTGAGATGATAACACACCGAGAGACCACCTATCTAATCAAGGGAGTCTTAGATTATTTACCTTCCCTCCACGCCATTGGGAAGAAAGAACTGTTCGATGTCATTCGACTGGTCCAGACCAAGTGTATGTTTCTCTCTTCACTCAGCATGATAAACGAGTAGACTCTTTGTTCACGCTGAATCTTTCTGAATATTTGACAACGCTGGAGTAACATCTCACAACTTTCGAGCTTCAATGTTATCTATGCCATCAGAGTACGAAAATAGCACATGGCTTCTATTATCTCCAATGGTAGTTTCAAAACAAAACTAAAGTTTTCCTAAAACTTTCTTCGCTCAGTAAGATTTATAGGAATACCAAAATCCGGCATGACTTCATACATCGAAGGCATACATCCAGGCAACTGATTTGGCCTCAAGTGTTGAAACATAACCTCATGTTTTTTTTTTTTTTTTTGACTAAGTTATAAATCGTATTATAATTCAGCTAGCTGAATTAGCACAAACATTCCGCAACGCCATTATTATTCCTCTGAACCATGTTTTAATTTGAATCCATAAACAAGTTTCCATTTAGTACACGATATTGTGTGCTTTTGTTCTCCACCTCAAATAAATTGTCCAGGTGTTATTTCGGCGCTTTAGCTGTAATCCAATTTAATTTGAAATTTATTTCATTCGTGTTATTTTTATTATGATTCTCTGTAATATAATTTTCTACGTAATAAAATTTATACAAGATTTTCATTTCGACCTGGCGCTGCTACAGCTGCTGCTCCTGTAACTGTTGGAATCCTTCAGCGCTCACGTCAATCTTTAGACACAAACAAACTGATACGTCACTTTAAATTGTTGATGCAGCTACGGATAATATTTTCTGTGTGTGTTGCTGCGGATATTCACAAGGAAATAGAGATGGAGAACAGGTAAGAATGAACAGCACAATTTACACGGCGAAAGCTTAACAGAAATATGTAAAACTTTTGTTGTTGCGTTAACATTTAACAGAAAAACGTCGACAAGGACAACAACAATGAAGTAAACGAACGGAAAAAGTTGTGATAAAATGTTCCCGCCTCTCCCTCTTGCTCTTACTAGCGGAATGGTCCGTATTTCGCCTGTTTTATGTCTGCTCTTGTAGTGGTCTGCAAGCGTTCTAGAAAGAAGCGAGAGGAATTTGAAAAGTTTTGAGTTCCTTCACTTTTTTGTTAGTTATATGACGGAACGTAATCTCATAATAATAAATTCCTTCCGTGCAATTTCAAATAAACGTATAAAAACACTTGCGCACACACGGACATACACACACACACAGGCGAATACACTTCCATGGTCACATTCCTCAGCATTTTTCCTGCACACCTGCATAATGTGTATGTGTGTAGTGATACATATTAAACGCGGAAATAAAAAAGTATGTTGCTCATTTCCCATTGATGTAGATGTTGTTCGTATGCTGTACGCTATTTGTTGTCTGTGCTTCTACTAAAGTTTCCGTTTCCCTTTTTCACTGCGGCTCGTAGGGAATATTATTGCTGTGGTTTTATTCATCTTCAGATGCTCTGGAGGGGACACGGTTCGTATTGTAAATGTCTGCGTTTACTAAACTTTATATGTGGATGCTCGTTTGTTGTTTTTTAAGTGGATTAAACTTTTCACCGTGTGGCAACTAAGTGTGGCAATGTGTTGGATTCACATTCAACCTGATGCAAACGGAAGTTTGTAGATATACAGTGGCCTAAAGACAGCAGTAAATTCATATTGAATTGAAGTACTGATAAATATTAATTAATATTTTGGTGAAGTGAAAGTAGATTTCTTTTTAAAATGTCAGTGAATATAAAGCTAATAATATTGGTTTATTAAGAGAGATGTTACTCCAGTTTCCTCCAACATTGTAGGGGAATAAAGTAAATTAAGTTTAGTGTTGAAAGAGGGCTAACTAAATATTTGCAATTGTGTAATTATATTGACAGCTATAATTCTATATTATATATAATGCTATTGAGGGAAGTGTGGCTGAGTACTCGAATTAATCTATCCTTCATCTATCAGAATAATATTATCGAATGATGAATGAATCATCTTTGCTTACGTAGAAGACTCAATTAAAATTAGAGGTTTCAAGCCGATCTCCAGCTGTACCAAGAATTTTATTTAGGTATTTAAGCTCGTTTAATATTACTCTTTTTTATATTAGATAATGGCATTTAATACAACTATCGCATGTGGAATGACTTCAATCATTAACAAATCCAAAAACTACCGTTATTTAAAATGTGTTCTTCGGTGCGGTTTACAAGACGAATCCAATAATACTTTTCCATACACAGGATTGCCATCGTCTAAGGTATCTGAGATTGTTTATACCCAGAAAGGCGAAATATTGATGTAGAGAAAGTGAGGATATCAACCTAACTAACGAAGTTGCTAAAATAAAAAAAAAAAAACGATAAAAATCCGATCATATCTCGGAAACCAAGCATCAAGTCGTAAAAATATGCTTATTTTTAGCTATATTTTATGTATAGCAATTTTTTTTTATTTCAACAATTTTTCCAAAATTTATTTCAATGAAGCCCTGAATAGTTAAGAAGTACAGTATACGCAATTTTAATATTTTGGTGATTAAACACTTCTTACTCAAGATATGAACATTTTTGTTTTAGCGATTTTTGAATAATTTTGGTGACATATGAAAGACGCCACGTCGTCTCGTATAAATATAAATTCATTATCGCACGGTTTCCGAGATATGCAGATTTTTATAATTTTCCTCTTTTTATGTTGCCTTTCTGTTGTGAGAAATGTATGATTCCAGTTTGCCGTATTCAAGCATTTTCTACAATATATTGTACTACTCGTAGACAAATTTTTCTTCATACACTCTTCAATAAAGAGAGGATAAAAACTGACACACCTCAACGCCACCTATAGCACATAAAAGCACATAAAATATTACTTAATTACTTGATAATAGTGAAGTGCAATATATACTTTACATTGTATAATTGTTTTACCTCATGTATAGATCACGTTTATTAAAATGACTGCATTGCTATATTTTTCAAAATTTAAATGTGCGAAATGTGGCAAATACAACTTGGCAAACTTGATCCCCTACATACACGTAGGGAAGAATCTAATTTAACAGGAAACTTTTAGATTCTATAATTAATAACCACCTGGACCGCTGTTTTTTAATATAAGGGAAAAAATGGCAAGAGATGAATAAAATTGTAAATTCATCGCATTCAAATGAAGTATTACCTTCGCTTCAAACGAACAGTTAGCGAAATTAAAGCCTATGCCCACAGAACTATGCAGTTGGCTGAATAAGGAAATTACTCTAAAATGATTGCTCAGTAATTGGAAACACATTTCTGTTAAATGGTTTTTTCTTAAATTTATTCCTTAAACAATAACTTTTGTTTTTTCCAAACCACTGTGACAAACAGATAGCAAATATTCAGCAAAGATACGAAGCCAAGCAACCTACCAGCTGGGCATCCATTCATTCTTTCATTTGTCCGCTCTCTCAGCGATGTGTGTAAATTCTAAACTTACAATTGTGTTAAACAAAATATATAATAAAGCACACGAAGAAATCGTTTCACCTCCGTCCCCTGTGGAAATCTTGTAAAAGTCGGAAACTAAAGTTAAGCTTATGAAAAGCCATTAGAAGCACAACAAATGTTTAGAAAATTCCTGGAGATCGACTTTTTTCTAACGATGATGGGGAGCAGGTTGGAATCCTTTGAGTCCTGACCCAATGTTGGTTACAGGTAAGATGTGTGTATGCGTGTGTGTATGTCTGTGTGATTCCAATGCGTATTTAAAATGTATCACACATACCATTTCCCCCTGCCGTTGCTACGCGCCTCTTTTTCATTTATTTTATATTCATTGTTATTACATTTGAACTCTTGTCTTTATCGTCCTCCTTTCGCTGAAGACAAAGTGGAGAAGGGGGATGAAGAATTGGATGGTGTGGAATGGCCTCCTTTTTGCTGGTCTTTGTTCCAGCCATGTTTGGTTAAGTGAATTAAAAAATATAATTTTTATTACAAAATATTTTATTGCGTCGAGGATTTGTTTACATTTGGATACATAGATAGCGAGAAATACTACTCACGAATTATGTAGGTTTTTATGTTTGCTAGAAGTGAAAGAAGGCAGTATGATAATTTTGATAATTTGTTTCAAAAGAAGATAAGTTATGTTGGAAGAAAGGAAAAACATGCTAAAAATAACGAAGCAAGCGAAATTTTCAGGTAATTAACATTACTTAAGTTACTTTTACCATACGTAACCTTTGTTTTATGACCTATTCAGCTAGCTGAATTAGATCGGAAAGATGTTTCACATATATTACTCCACATAATGTGTGTTATTTGAACGTCACATATTTTCATTATCTTTACCATGATGCACAGATTTTTGCGGAAATATATTTTTCCGTATAACAAGAACTAAAGACCAATGCCCAATGCCTTACTTAAAGTTGAACATCAATTCAGTTAACTGAACACACCGATTCAATTATGTTTAAAAAAAAAGGCTTTAAGCTTTAGAGCAAAGAAAAAACTGATCAAAGTAAAAATGTATCATCAAAAATTATTTATTTATTCAGCTTGTTTATACTACAAGCGCGCCATATGTGATGTGATTTAGTATTAGTAAAATTTGAAAAAACTGAAAAACTTTGGATGTCCAAAGTGTATAAACTCGTGTCTGTTTAAATTGATACAATAACTGGTAATGCTCACTTGTAATGCTGAAACTAGCTGAATCACATCAGCATTTCTTGTAGATCCTATTTTGCATCAAAAAACGTTATATTACGCTTCATTCAAACCGCCAAAACTGATTCAGCTAACGGATTTTAATGAATTAAGGAGAAATTTTTATCGTTGTTAACAAAGACAATAGAAGAAATTCAAATCGATGTTATTGACTCCTTTAATATCTTAAATAATTTGTCCACAACAAAGCACTTAAGCCGAATAGAACAATTCAGCAAGCAGCATTTAATGATTTAAGTGGAAATTTTTGAAGTCTTAATATTAAAAATTGCGCAGTAAATAAAAATAGATGTAAAATATTACTTTAACTTTAGTCAGTTAATGGTACAATGAAACTAAACGTCATAAATTGTAATGTAATGTCAATGTAGCTGAAAAAGATATGGAATCGTTGTCCATCCCGCTGTAATATATGCATCCAATAAGCTCTATATGTCGTTTTCCAAACGTATGCATTTGATTTTAACCCAATTCAGCCGGCACAATTAAAATTAATTTTCTATAAGTCTCCAAAGTCGTATTAGCTAACTAAACAAAATAAATTAAGTGGTTATTTAAAATATTGATAAATGGAATTCCAAAATAAATGCTGGAATACGAGTATGTATACCACTGAGTTGTTCAATGTATTCAGAAAGTTTTGGGCCTGATCTTAAAAAAAAAATTATTTTTATTTTTCATATAAATACTGAACTAAGAATATGAAAAGACGAATCTATTCTGCATCAATCGTTATTCTTCAATCTGTTACCTGTATATAATTCCAATATTATGCGCAAACCACATTGCTGAATTATATCGAAACTTCTTCTTCAACATTTTATTATTCAATTCAGCTAGCTGGATTTAAGAACTAGGTAGGGATTTGTAATATGTATAATAAGAGTTATAAAATAAATAAAAGTTGCTATCAATAGTTTGATTATTCAGCATGAATTCTTCTTTGTCATACTATAAACAATATCAGAAATCTGATGCTAACATCATGAAAGAGTAGAATAAGTTTAATAACTTGTCTAGAACAGAAATATTACATAAAATGAAATGTATATCTTTAATCTTTATTCTATATAACAAATGTATCTCACATGAACGATTTTGCATTAGATTTTAATCCAATTCAGTTGGCTGAATTAGATCAGTGTCTGATTTAGAACCTGTTTTTATTAAAAAAAAAATAAGTTTTCTGGTCCATTATAATTCGTCTAAACCAATTGAATTCAATATTGCCAATGATTACTTCCATAACGAACATAAAATGGTGTAAGTATTTCTTTTAATTCTTCAAATGTTTTTGGCTTTATTCTACAGGGTGGCGCAATAGAACGTGCATATTTAAAAAATAGATTAAAAAATAAATACAAAAGGTATGGTTAAAATAAATCTAAGGCATTGTAGAGTAATAAATGGAGTTTATTTTTCAAAAATAACTTCATCTAAACAGTGACCCTCTCTATGACGGCACTCCTCTAAACGCAAACGAACATTATTGAAAACTTTCTTCAGTAATACCGGTGTAATGGCTGCCATTTCATCACGGATATTCTCCTTGAGCTGAATGATGTTTCTTGGATTATTACTGTAGACTTTGTGTTTGAGGTATCCCTACAAAAAAAAAAGTCAAGAGGCGTCAAGTCTGGACTACGTGGGGGCCATGGGATATTACCTCTTTTCGAAATCAGTCTGACAGGGAACATCTGCTTCACCACCGCCATGGAGTCATTCGATGTGTGACAGGTAGCTGCATCTTGTTGGAACCAAGTTCTGGAATTCACTATTCTTGAACTTTCAATTTCTGGAGCCAAAAATCCGTCCAACATCTCAACATAGCGTTCCGTATTAACCGTGACGTTTTGGCCCCGCGAATTTTCGAAGAAAAAAGAACCAATTATTCCTCTGCCAGAGATTGCTGCCCATACTGTCACTTTAGGACTATGCAATGGTTTCTGGTGTTTGATTTTGGGATTTTCACTATTCCAGTAACGACAATTTTGACGGTTTACGAACCCATTCATAAGGAAATGAGCTCGTCAAATGCGAGCCTTGCTTTGAAGTCAGGCTCTTTCAATTCTTGTGTTAATTGCAGCTTATATGGATGCAGTTTAAGATCCAATGTTAAAATTCGACATTTGTGGATTTCCTCGTACTGGCTCCATAACTCTCTCAACATCCAACGTTGTAGGCGTTAAAAATTTGAACCAAATTTACACCAAAAGGAAAAAAATGTGTATAGGTCATTATTCAACTATTTTCCGGATTCTTTCATGTAACACATCAATTTTTGTGGCTACAGATTATGTCGAATTCGAATCCAGTTCATCTGGCTGAATTGCATCAGCATCACCTTTAAAATAGATTTTAAGTTAAAATTATATATTTCCTCATGCTTAAAACAGTTCAACCCAATTCAGCTAGCTGAATTAAATCTGCATCTCATTTAAAGCATGTTTTATGGAATTTGTCTTTCACTTCAAGCCGTCCCCAAGCACCCAATTTCAACAAACACCTCAGACACTTTGGCGCGACTCTGCCTTTGGAAGCCTAATTTAACACACCTCCTTTTTATCCCACACCAACACGTTGCTCATATACTTCGGTGTATGTGAACCTACCCACACACTCGTGTATATGCACATCTCTCAGCGTATTTACATTCCGAAAGTAGGTGAGTATGTGTTGATGAGTTCTGATGATGCTACGCAATGAGCCTGATGCTGCTCGGTTGTTGTAGTCTTTTTTTATCTCCCTTCTGCATATCCTTTTCATTTAAATTTCATCTTAAGTGTGTTTATTTTTACGACATAGAAAGTGTGAGTGTAATAACAACAGCAACAAAAGCAAAATAAATTATTATTTCGAGTCATAATAAATCATGCATTATTGCTTCGCTTGTTTACTTTAATAATAAATGAATTTAAAAGATTTGCATAAAATTATCATAAAGTTCACGAGCATAAAGAGTTCATTATATTTCTGGAAAGTGTTGAAAAATCTCTTACGGCCTCAATATAAAGTCAACAATGAAAGTCAAATAACCCAAATTAATGAGTAAATATGAAAAGGGATTTTAAAAGGTAATAGGCTTTGTTAAATTAAGATGAACAGGAACAGGTCCCTTTAATGTCGCCCCTTGTCAGTTGATTAAAGCTGTAACGTTTGTAAGTTTTCTATAGCGCGACTGTTCAGTTAGCTGAATAATGGTTCAAGAGAAATTATTGAAGTCAAATGTCCATAAATACATGTTTTGTTACACTTGTAACTTTTTAAATGTATTTTTTTTTTCTAAAAATGTCTTTATTATTGCACAAGTGCTGGCAGAATTTACACAATTTTAGCAAAATTATTATAAAAACTTGGCCATCCCAGATTTTTTTATCCAAGGTTATTGGCTGCCTTCGAATGGCATTGATTTTTTGTCCATGGACAATACATTAATTTTTGTTCACATTTTCTACCAAAGTTGTAGAACTACATCTATGAGATCCATATTTTATCCACGATCATTGATCTTTGCCTCGGAGCTTTGACATATTACCAAGTTCTTGGGCAGTTTCCTAAGATTATTCATTTTATACGAGTACAACAGTTTGGACCTGTTTTGAATCTGCGATGATTGTAATCTAAGCGTATTTTTTGCTTATGTTTATAAATTTCGAACTTAATATTAAATATTAAAGACTTGTTATGTGGAAGACTACAAATTACTATACCAGATCTGATTGCAAAATTGATAACTGACCATATGTTTATACTGCGGCATATCCTAGAGAACCAACATGTATCATCTTTACGTTGACTACAAATCGACAGACCAATTCGGCAAAAAAAAAATTGCTTGAAGACCTGCCTGGGTTTAACGTCCTTGTAAATTTGTTGACAATAATGAAAATGTGGTCATAAGTACGCAAAGTATGGAGAAAACACTTCTACAAACTGTTAATTCTGGATGGCAACAAAAATGCAGAAATCACGTCAATCATTGACAATGGCATAGATCGCCCAGCCAGAGCAGCAGCTATTTGAGAACAACAAAACTGCTGGTGCTGATGACTTGACACCAGAGCTATTGTAGGCCAGTAGCAATGAGGTGATAATCAGTATGCATCAATTCCTAAACACGAGTTGACTCTGTGCCTGGAATCTAAGCGCCAAATAGCGTTCGTGCCAAGATTGTCTACAATTTTTTTTTTGGCATTGGAGTCAGGGTTATAGTCGCGGCAAATAAAACAAATTTCTTTGCATCTCATGAATGAGACATGGGAGAGCTTCTCATATTCAAGAAGCTTGCACGCATTCTATTTTTAGACTCGTTCAAGTCGCAGTACAGAACTTTAAAATTGTTTACCAATTCGAACAAAAAGTTACAGCCCTGAATAAAATAATATGCAAACGAATGTATTAAAAAAACTGTAATGAAGTATTTTAAACGACAATGTTCTTCTGCCGACATCATGGAATGTTAGGGAATATGTGGTGTAGAATTTATTTATTTTTATGAAATATTATTTGAACAATATAATTAATTCAGTTCAATAGAGTAGTTAACGTGCTCTAGTATAATTAATATACGATAGGTGGCGTATAAGCAATCCCTTTATGTAATAAAAGGGCACAGAAAAATACATCGTAAGAACACCTAAACGATAATGAAGTTTCTTTTTGTTCCAGGTTATGCCTTCAATCCGTCAGTATCAATAAGCACGCGAAATTATATATGCTTTTTGCGTAGATATTTTCCACAAATTCGATTCATAATCGTATTACATTATCGGTAAATTATTAAATTATAAAAGATAGAATAAAAATATTCAATTGTTCACATATTTATTGTTTCGACTGTTGCAAACAATGTAGTAAAATTTAATATCTCATTATTTTGAAAACTAATTTTGGCTAAATTCTCTGCAATCCCCCATAATTGTAGTTTAATGGTATATTGCCTTAAGCTAAATTAGGCGTTTTTTGTTATCTGTTACTTTCATCTAGTTTTCGTTCAATTTCACGCAATTACCTTGGAAAATGGTTAGTGTATTTTGTTGAACATTTACTGGTGGCTGTTAACTTTGGTAATTTATGCACTTTTAATTTATTAAAACTAATTCAGCCAAGCTGAATTTCACATTTTATTCGTTTTTAATTGCTTTCAGCTAAACTCTTTGTGAACTTTTCAATTTGATTTAACTGGCTGCATTTAAAAATTTACTTTGCACACACACGAAACTAAAATATTTACCTGTTTCATTCGCATTATAATTTCAACTAAAAACTTCTGCTGAATTGCATTTACTTGACGAAGCTAAATGCCAAGTAAATCACGACTTTGTATTAAAATTACATGTTGTTAACCACACAAAAAGAACAACCAACCACTTGTGAAATATTGCAGTGTAAGCCCCACCTCCTCGTCCTCGCATGGGAACAAAACACGCAAATGCCAATACCAAAATCCTTTCTCAGTTGACTTTAACTACTGTTTGGAGGGCAGCAGTTACGAAATACACCTGATCTCCGAGCAACTTATACAACATAAATTGCGATATTTACCGTTAGTGTACTCTGCATTCAGCCAACTTCCACCTAACTTGTCTGCTTAAATCACTGCAAACAATGCGAGTGTAGTTCAAAACTTTGTCAGAGCGTAATTCATGGTTTCACCGAGGTGAAGGACTCACAGACGAGAATAACCTTTCAGCTACGTTTTCACTTTTTTACATAGCGAGTAAATGTTAACATTTAACAATGCAATACGATACCATTTTTTTCTTCTCATTTATTGTATTTAATTGTGATAAAACATTCGTCAATGCAATAACAACAAGTTGAAGGAACCCTTTTTAACTGTCATTTGTCATTTTAAAACTGTGATGGAACTAAAGGGCAGAAAGGGGGGAAAAGATAAATAAAAAAAGTAAATGGATGTTACCCGAAGAGTATTAATTTACACTCTGCCACAGCAAAAATATTACGAGCGAGGCGGCAGAGAGTCACATTTAAAGTAAAAGTTTTAATTTTTCAAATAAAAACTATTTTTACAAATAATTACAAAAGTTTAACTTTACTTTCGTGGCAAATAAATCATGCCATGCAACTAGAGTGCTAACCAACCAACCAACCAACTACGAACGCCAGTGACAGTGGTTGACACTGGTAGTGACAAAGGACGTCAGGAGTTGGCAGTTGATAAGCAAAACAGGAAAGAATGGGCAAATAATTATTTGCATTCGAAACCACAAGTACAATGGGGCGAAAAATATATAGGCAGAAAACAAAAA
>JAHXMU010000074.1:660255-689770 GCA_019455685.1 Philornis downsi
GTTAAAGTTTACATAAATTCTATTCTATTCTATTCGGCTAACTTGATATTATAAAAAAGAATTATTTTAATAATACAGAAATAAATATAACTGATATAGCAAATTGTTTATGATACATAAAATTATAATATACACTATAGTAAGTACTTAAATTATTTCTAATAAATTCACCCAGCTGTGCAACACATAATTACATATTTTTGATTTCATAATCGCAATTTTTCAAAATTCAGCTAGCTGAATAATCGAAAAATAACCAAAAGTTACCATGGCAAATACACAAATGTTTCAATTTTTTTTAGAAGAAGAAGAGAAGGTTTGTTTCAAAAGACTTATGCCTGCAAGTAGCTAAATCAATTTCAACCAGTTAACTTAACCGAAAATTCACAAGTAATACAAACAAGTCTATACAAATCATCAGCCATTTGTTGTTAATCCCATTTAGTTTATAATAGAAAATGCTTTTCAATAAAGTTATTTGCAGAAGAACAAAATTCAGTTAGCTGAATTTTCACAATGCTTTGTATGAAACTTAATAAATCGTTTTGAGCTTAATATTTTATTATTATAACAGTTCACGATTCACCGAAAACTCGTTTTTGAAAAAACCATCACATCAAATGGTTTTTTCCAATGTTAGTTATTTTTTCTCAATTCACCTGATCAGATTAAAATAAAAATAAGTGATTATATATGCTCAGATAAGTTTGTGTTAAAAGTATTTACTAGAGTTAGAAGCATTTATTCACTTCGTTGTGTAAGACTCAATCCATGATACAATTTTCATTTAATAACTAGTTTATCTATAATTTTATCTACGCGTATTAGCAGATAACCCTATCAGAATTAGCTCTATGTATCAGTGACAATTTTTATTGGCCCTATTCAGATTACGTAATAGCGCAGAAAAGTGAGTATTTGCCTTAAAAGTATTTACCTAAAATTACATTCAGCTAGCTGAATTTTCACAATTAGTTGTGCGAAACACAAGTAAGTGATTTTGCTTTAACATTAACCACTTTTCCACAATTGAGCTACACAAATTTGAGGAAAACGCCAGACAGATTCAATAAGGCCTCACATATTATTTACAATTCTTGTCGATTCTATTAAATTTGAATAGCAATACATAAGATGAGGTCTTTATCTTCAAATTTTTTATTTAAGAACTCAATCAATTAGCTGAATTTTCACAATTCATTGCATAAAAAATATATTTTATAGCTTTGGCTTTAACATTCGTTATTATTTCACAATTCAGCTTGTCAAATTAGCCGAAAATGACTTGACAAATACAAATAAATTATTATATGCCACGAGCTCTTCTTATGTTAGAAATTCAGCTAAAATGAGTTCGTTAGGGAAAATATGATTAATGTTTTTGATTTTATAATGACGGTTTGTTAAAATTTAAGTATATTTCGTCCGTAAATGTCGTCGATCCTATTCAGCCAATTCAATAGAACAGAAGAGTGGGGTTTGGTATTGAAATGCCTTATTTAATAATGTGTTCAACTATCTAAATTTTCACAATTCGTTGCATAAAACCTTTAATTGTTTTCGTTATTTTGTCATATTAACCAAAAACTAAATACAAATAAGAGTTCACATATCGCCATCCGAATTTATATTAAAACTACCAGCATAAAAACTGAATTTTAACAAATTATCGTATAAATCGAATTGAATGTTTTTCCTTTCATATTCATTATTGTTTCGCACTTCAACTAGTCAAATTTACTAAAAACGCCATAACAAATACAAATTAAGAGCTTATACAATATCCAGAATATTGCTGAAAAGATGGCTTTTTCCTTTCCAAAATATTTATTTAACAACACATTTAACCTCAAAACCAGAGTTTGTGGCGAAATTCGCCTTGCATGATGAATAACTTTATCTCTTTGAAAAAGTTTCACACAATTCAAAGAGCAGTTGACCCAAATCCTCTTCAAGTCCCACTGTGGCTTATGCGTGTTTCATTAACTGCAACTCCTCAACTTTACTAATGTCATTTGATATTCCTCTTTTCTTTTAGTCTTTGTATTTAGTTTAACTAAATGGCAACAACAAAGCACTCTTATGTAGGTTTACAAATGTACACACTGGCGGTAAAGCTCTTCAAGCATCTGAAGAGCCAGTAAAAGTGGCTGAAAATAAAGGAACAAAGCCAGCAAAAGGCTCTTCTACTTGTATTGCAAATACTACTACTACTACTACTACTATTAGTGCTACTGCTGAAAGGATGCAAAGAATCAAGAGAAAAGACGAAGAGCAAAAACTGAAACAAAAGGCATGACAGTGTTATTTAAAATAGAAAAGAGTCAACTTAAAATTGCGGGAAAATTCGGTCATTTGAAAGATTACTCAAGCACTGCGAAAACGTGACACATTATTTAAGTTTTAACTTGAGCCAATTATGTTATCCTTTGTTAGTCTTACCCTGCGCTCCTGTCCACTATACATATATTGTGCGTTGTGGTTTTCCAAGCAACTTGTGGATGGTATGCTCTCCCATTTTAATATTAAGCTTCCCTTTCGTGCCATCCCCTGTCCCTACTTGGTCAGAAAAGTTATTTTAATATGTTTACATTGGGCCGAAGGAAAAGTTACTCCAGTTGCTGTGGTAATTGCAATAATGTCCAACATTTAGGAAAGGATTAGTTAGGATTTACTAAAGGTTACGAAAAATGAAAGTTCATTTTGGAAATTTCCCAAAAATGTGAGGAAAGAATTCATAAAATACACAAAATTCCCTATAATACCCAATTTCATAATGCAGCCACGAAGCTGTACGATGAAAATTAGGAATTCACAAAATCCCCCTGATACCAAGTAAAAGCAAGATGAAGGTAATCAAAGACAACAAAGAAATTGTTGGTAAAAGAGCTATTTGCAAATTGTAATATTATGAAAAGCAGTAAATATTTGGCTAAGGATATGAATTGGATTTGCAGTCAAACTGTCAAAGAACTCATATACTCGTACATGAAACCGTATGTGCGAGTTGTGACAAAAACATTAATTATACATGTCTGCGTGAGGATCTGTTGCAATGTTTTATAATCAAGGCCAAAGTTGAATAATGTTTGTTAAAAAATGAACGTCAAACAGTCAGAACTTATGGTGTTCATTACGCTTACATGACAAGAGTCAGCATGAGTTGACTTTGGCTTTGTTCGACTGTTCAGCCAATCATCATTTTTAATGGTGATGAAATCGGCTTATGTTTTTTCTTAGAAACAATTGGAATTACGCAAAACATTAAAATCTAAGCCTATTAGTCAAAAATATTATTAAGTAATAAAAGTAGTAGCAAACTTATACATTTTATTAAACAACCATTTGATTCATAGACATTAAAAGTTTTAAGTTGTGTCGTGCAATATGGAAACATATTTATATAATTCGTGAACGCATTTATCTTATTCAAAAATATACAATATCCTGTCGGTATAAGACTATCCGAAAACAAATACTACACAAGAATCCAACTTGCTTAAAGTATTAGAAAATAGTTCAGTTAGCTGAATTTTGAACATTTTAATGATATTTCAGTTTGTTTTTTTTTTTGTTCTGTGCAAACCTTGTCTATTTTAATGCGCACTTCTTATTATTCAGCTGGTTAAGTTGTGAAAA
The DNA here is from genome assembly GCA_019455685.1 of Philornis downsi. NCBI lineage: Eukaryota > Metazoa > Arthropoda > Insecta > Diptera > Muscidae > Philornis > Philornis downsi. The sequence continues at coordinate 663,895 of JAHXMU010000074.1, forward strand.
CATGGGACTTCCTGTATTAATTTATATTTTAAAATCTGATCTTAGACCATTTGGCTAAATTTCATTTCACTTTTTTCAATTCGGCTGCATAATTTTAGACGGAATGTTGAAAACATACTTTCAAACAAAAATTCAACTTGCCTTAAGTGTTAGAAGGACTTTTCAGCCAGCTGAATTTGAGGTATTTGAATAAAATTAACTTTCTGTTTACTTCTTTGTGCACAATTTCCTCATTTTGATGCACGATATCATTGCAAATTTTATGTGTCCACTCGTACATTGTTATAATTCCGTTTTAGTACAATGATCTGTTAGAGATCTATGAGATTTGTACGACAATTCTGCTGGCTGAATTTGCGAATATTTACGTGGCACATCCTTAATTCTTTTTATTTTGAAAAGGTTATAATTGCATGTTTTATACAATATTACAATTATACAATAGCACAATTCTCCAAGCTGAATCGAAACTAATTGCAAACGCAATGATCGTTTGACGTTTAAGCAATTTTCGTTTCACTTCTACATACAATTCAGCTGCATAACTTTATATAAAATTATGAATTTAAATTACTAAACAAAAACTCAACTTCCTTTGAGGATTACAAGAGAATTCAGCCGGCTGAATTCACGATATTTAAGGAATATCAAATTTGATGCTTTTTTAATTCTTTCGTTTAACTTTTGTTTATTATAATCTATGCGGGTATTGACGTATTCAATATTGGATCATTCAGCACTAGCGTGTACATTTGTAAATTCCTGTTTTAGCGCAGTAATATCTTAGAATCTATGCTCGTAGCTTTTTTAGTCGCAACAAAGACCCCCGTTACCATTTCAAAAATGCTAAGCCTCTTATCGTTGGCCCAAAAAAAAACAACATTAAAGGAAACTTTTTCGTTTCATAATACTCTACAAATTACACTTAAAGTCTGTTTAAAAACTTTCTCCGGTCGTTTTGCCTTTCGTTTGCTTTTCTTGTTTGCTTACTCCCTTCACTACCTCCCTCCACGAAATAGAGTTTCCCTCACTCCGGCATCCTTCCTCAGGTCTTGTTTGTAAAGTATGTAGCATTTCGGTCTTCTCGTCTTGAAATTGTAACAAACATTCCATATTTCTCAAGTTTCATCTGTGGCTTTTATTTTTAGCAAAAATCTCAGAATTTTTTGTTTGTAACCGAAAAACCTGAGAGATGGCAGAGTGGGCAGATTAGCAGGACGAGTTCACAAAAAGACGTGGTTTGGACTTAATGAAGTATTTCTGCTTACGTTCTTGTAGAATTGTATCGTCGAAATTCTTGAAGGCTATGAAGAAAGTGTTTTTGTTTTTTATTCTGCTGCAGATTTTAATTAACATTTGTGGTTTTATTAAGTGAAAACATTGCTGGGGCTTATTGTAGAAAGAAAAAGCATTTTTTCCTCCTCTTAAAGAGTTGTACGAATATTAATTGTGTGTAAAATGCTAATATGAAAATTAAGAAAATCCGATGGACGTTAACTGGAAATAAAAACAACAACTGCAGTTTTCTAGCAATCGGTTAACATAAATTTCTTTACATATTTGCGCTTTTTATTTCAGTTCAATATGTCAACTTCATTCACTTTTCTGCCAATCTGACATCATTGAGTTTTTTAATTTCCGCTCTGTAGGAGGGAAGGCAACCTTTGAGGCTGTTGTGAGCAGAAAAACTTAAAACTCTTTTTGCGACACAACTGCGTCCTTACAAGCGGGTAAGGCATCAAATCTTTTAAACACTTTCTTTGAAATCGTTTTTAGTTTTGTGCGTCATGACATTTCTGTGTCAATGCGTAGTTAGCAAAAACCAACGGAGCAAAAACGTCATTAAACCCAATTTTTATGACCGAAAAACAAACATCAAAGAAAGAAAATGACGGTGAGAAAGTGTATGATAATAGTATGTAGAGGGTAGAATTGGAGAGAGTAGCTATATTAATGATAAGCATTTTATGTCTAATCACTAAAGTTTGAAAATTTCTTAAGGATGCCTTCCTGAAAACGTCCCAGACATCTTTATAGGAAAAGGAAAGCAATTTATATACGAAAACCCACAAGAATTTTTGGCAAGAAGTTTATTACAAAAGCCAATACGGCTTCATTAAGCTCAATATTCATATTTTTATACTCTTCACCATATGAATGGGGTTATACTGGTGTATTGGTTTTGATAAGAGATTAATCCAGGTTTAATCTCTGGCGGTGTCGTTGTGATACAACTTAGTAGAGAGATAGTGGACTGTATATGGGATTGGTTTGGAGTTGATTGATTGAGGACCAATTCTTCCGTGCCGGGCAGTAAGTTCTGGGCTAAAGAATTGGCGGGCTTAGAATAATTGTACAATTTCTCAGAGTTGAGAAATTATACAAGTAAAGTTAAGATTTAATATATATAAAATATATTAAGGAGGGAGAGATAGAAAAGAACGCAAATGAATTAGAGTTAATTCAATATGTTTATTTTCTGAGATAAAGATGCTCACCGTGCGAGTTGTGCTGCAAAACTGGTTGATTTTCAATCAGCAACTTTGCTGGTAAGATTGGATTTTCCATTTTCCTTTTTTCATATTTTCTTTAGCTTACAGTTAATTATTCACAATAATCATTGGGATATTTATCGATAATTACTTGATTGGTTTTAAATAACTTAAACATGAGCGTTATCTTTTATAATATTTTAATTTCATATTTTAATTTAAATTCAAAATTAATTCATTTTGTGCGTGTGGTAATTACAAAAAAACCATTTACAATTTCAAATTCTACCTAAAAAAAACGGACAAAATTGAATATTATTTACAAGAAGAGAGCATTTTTGATTGGCCCACTTATCAGATATATGGTCCTCCCCACTGTAACCTTGAGATGTCTCAACCGAATCGATTTAGTAGGAATAAAACAGACCAACCAACTGCAGCACGATGTTTAGCCACTTGTCCAACTGTAGTAGGCGATCACCTCGATTAGCTTATGTATATTTCGAGTAATCGAGTAGTCGACAAGTTCTTAAACTGACGTTCGGTATCGTCATTAAACTGTAGATCGCTTTAAGTGACTCTGAGAATAGCATGCAAGTTTCCTGAACATGGAAAGTTTTACCATATCCTATTCCTAGGATGCAAGAAATTTTTTTAGGAATAAACGCAAGTCTAATAGATTGAAATTTTCCAGAATTGTTTAAAAGTTTTTACAAGTTTGTTAACTAATTAAAACGAATACAAGGTGGTTATTGATAGACATGGGTGGATAACTTTTAATTACTCACTGATTTTTTTATAAAGGACCGCGATAATAGAGAACTTAGTTGTAAAGTTATGAAGTTTCACTAGAAAAACGGAAATCGGTTATCACCGAGAATGCTTTTTGGTAGTTTCACTTTACTGAAAATGAAGCCGCTCATCGTACACAACACTATGGCCAGCAATCCACGCTTCGGTAAGACCGAGTTTTTGGTGGGTGCCCACACTTCCTAAATATGTACATTTCTCTCCCACAAAATTGCCGATTTTGAGTTGCGGCTACCTTATGCTAATTGAGCGATACATTAATTCCTCATAAATTATTTGCACTTTTCCTTACATGCATTCTCCGGACGATATGTCAGTTCCATAGACCTTTCTCCTTATGCACATTCACTCGATTCCTCAGTTAACCAACACTACAACGGTCATAGTGTTAGTAATTTTAATTACAATATTCAGCCACCTACCACTTACTCGTACATCAAACCAATCAGTGTTGCATGCAACACAGCGATTATCAAACGTCTAGCCGCCGGAATTGTGGCAAAGAAAAAAAGAAAACTGCAGATGTGCACATGGATAAAACGTAGACATGTACGATATTTACGTTCTACTGTATTATAACCACTTTTTCCCTAATGCGACCATAACAGAGAACATAGAAACGAAGCACAGTGATACGTTCCCATTATAATGAATGACAAATGTATATCTTGAACAATACCGAAAATCAAAAAATTCTCTGAATTCCAAGAACAAAAATAAATTGCCTTGCATCCCCTGAATGGGATGTGGCAGAGGATCTCACATTCAATTGGCTTAATTTTTATATTCTCTGAATAGGACCTGCTATTTAATGACGATTCCGTATATAAGTCTAAGGAACCATAACTCAACTATACCTTCAAAACTTGAAGAGCCAAAGCAGAAAATCTGTAAACTATGTAAAAGCCTCAATTCAATTCATGGTAATTACTTTTTCATATGAATGACGCTTTTCATAATCGCATTTATTCGACAAAATAACAGCAAGCTAACTATAAAAATCTATAAGAACAAAATTTCTGACGCAGTATGAACTACGAGGTGTGATCAAAAAATTACCGTTATTTACAATTTTTTTCAAAAATTATTTATTTATTCATCACTTTCTATTTGACTTCTTTTAAAGTAGTCCCCCTCAGATATATAGGTAATACAATTGTGCCAGCGTTTCTTCTAATCTTCGAAATACTTCTAAAACGCGCTTTTTGATATCGCTAACAGCTCCTGTTTCGATTTTTCTTTTATCTCCTCAATCGTAGCAAAACGCTTTCCTTTCATCGGTGTCTTCAGTTTTGGGAAGAAACAAAGTCAGCGGGGGCCAAGTCCGGCGAATAGGGTGGTTAGGGCATAATTGCGGTTTTGTTTTTGGCCAAAAACTCACGCACAAGCATCGATGTGTAAGCTGGTGCGTTATCATGGTGCAAAATCCATGATTGGGTTTTCCACAATTCTGTGCGTTTCTGACGAATTGCTTCGCGCAAAGAGCGCACAACTTCAAGTTAGTATTCCTTATTGACCGTACGACCTTGTGGCAAGAATTCATGATGCACCACGCCATTACAATCGAAGTAAACAGTGGGCAACACCTTCACATTTGACCAAACTTGACGTGCTCGGGCGACCAGGACGAGCATCGTCATTGACATCTTCTCGGCCTTCCTTAAACCGGTTGTACCACAATTGAACTTGTGTTCTGCTCATAGTAGACTCGCCAAACGCCACAGCCAACATTTCAAATGTCCTTGCACATTTAATTTAATTTTTTACATAAAACCTAATACAGTTTCTTTGATCGATTTTGTTGAATAGTAAAAAATCGTAGAGCACACCAAAACACGACTAAACCTTTTATCTGCCAAAAACAAACTGACAATCCAAAATGGCTAATATTGTCAACATATATAACAGACATGTGTACCAACATAACAGAAAAAAAAAATGCGAAAATCGAACATACGTAACTCACGAAATTTGAAAAAACCCGTTTTTTTATCACACCTCGTATGTTTATTGTCCTTTTTTGCTTCAGTGTAACAGAACAATTATTTTTAAGTGTGTTAATAGCAATTCATGCCGATGTTGTCTTAATTCTGAAGCAATTTTCCTATGTTGACTCCAGATTTCGAGACATCCCATCGGAAATGAAACAAATGTAGTAGTTGTATTTACTCTGGTACGACAGTTTTTATAATGTCCTCAGTTTTGTCTTTAGTTCTGTTTGGAAAACAGATTATGAAGCTGTATTTCAGATTCATTTCTAGCTGCCACAATACTGCAACTGAACTTTAAAGACTGAATAAACAGAATTGTCCAGGGACTTTCAAATTTCAGAAAAAAAAAACATTTCTAAAAAAAGAATTATATTTTTCGTAGAATTAGACGCAAAAATTTCACAACATTGTTGAGGCGAATGCCTTACGATAAAAAATCATTCCGAATTTTTTCAACAAACATACAGCATCCAACATCTGTAAATTAAACTCTATCCACAATAATATTAAAAAAATCATATTTTTGAACTGAGTAAAGGCAATTTTTACGCTGTAAAATATACTTTATTTTTGGCAAAGTTTAATGAAAGCATGCAGGGATGGAGAAAGTTTCTTAAAAAATATTATATAAAACTTGAAAAGTGGATTCAGATTCTAAAGCACAAAACCTATGCGTTGCATATGGTTTGATCCCGACGAGTGATTTGATCTTAATGATTGTACCACTGATTGATTAAACCACTCAATGATTAAATTAAAACCGCGATTCAAATGGGACGAAAAACCTTTCCAGAACGAGCCAGTTGTTAAAAGTTGGGGTGAAGCGCTGAACTGTACTGCAAGAAAAATCTAATTTTGAAGTTAAAAATTTGCTCATAAGAAAACAGAAACGTGTTAAGAAAATTAAAATGTAGCCAAACCTCTACAAAGTTACAATAATCGATATATAATTTTACTTTGCATAGTTAAATAGTAAACTTTTATAAAAACAAAAAAAAAAACATTTAATTCGCATTCAAATTTCTTACATTTTTATCTCTGAAACGGAAGACTGTGCGACGGCAAACCAACGATTTAGGGGAGAGCTACAAATCTATTAAACATAAAGTGCAGACATCCCAGTGTAGCGATGTGTACCACTCACGGTAGAATTTCGTAGATTTTCACTCGGCAATGGGAACAGAATTACAAAAACCGAAAATCCTATCGCTTAAGTTGAAGAAGCTAAATGGGATTGTGCCACTATTGGAGTAGCGGCAATGTCTGCCTTACGGCAAAGGTTTCATTGACTTCACTTGGTATTTCTGTAAAAGTTTCACTTTTTTCCATGGAGTATTTCCAACTTCTCGATACGGTCCGTATTTACTTTATGGCGCTCAATTTTCTGGTAACTGTATGGGTTTTGTTTATATTCGTATTTGGTTGAGTTAATCTATTTTATATACAGAGCGCGCGGAAGTAACCCCCGTCTTAATATTCTCATGTATTTTTATGTGTGTGTGTGTGTGTGTTTGCAAAAGTGTTTTCATTGCCACCCCCGGTTTTTGCAGGAGTTTCTAGACTACTGCGACAACAATAACAACGCTACAATTTGAAAATCATTGCATGTTTGTGGCAAAAAGTGAGAAGCGGAGAGTAGAACGGTTAAATGTTGGGTTTGTGCGAAGTCAGCCAAGACAGTTTAAATTGACAGCCACCAAAATGAATGGACGGACAGAAGGACAACGGGTCGACGGAATAGACACCGATACAGATTTGAAAGTAGCGAATACAGTGAAATTTCATGTTATTCCCCTTTTTTGCAATACAGACATTAGAAGCGACGCCAGAACATTAAACGCGTCTGAAAACATTGCTATTCTCCCGGCAAAGGGGCCATAATTTCTGGAATACTGCCGACACAAAAAGTGAAAGCAACGAGGGAGAAATTCGCATTAATATAGATAATATGTGTTAGAAGAATCAAAGAATGGTATTCATTTCTATTAAGGTTGCGCTTAAACGAAATTTCGTCAAACGACAAACAGTTCGTTAAAGAAATGTAAACATTTATTTACGGTAACATTATTTGTGATTTATAATTACTTTTTTATTGAAACAGACGCCCCAAAGGAAATGGAAAGCGTAGCAAAAGAAGCACGCAATGAAAATGCGAACACATAGAAGTCTTAAATCTTAGGCGCACATGTAAGGGAGGAACACCCAAGTGAAAATGGATGAAACTATTATATATAGAAAATGAAGGTCGCTATTTTAGAGTTCTCAATAGAATTAGAATTGTTCGTAGAAAGAAGCAGTTTCAATATCAAAACATCATTGATGATAAAAAAAAAAATAGATTACGATGAAATATTTTACAAAATTTTAAAACGAATATTTGTGTGGATTTCATGGCATAATTTACTTTAATTTTAAATAGCAAAATACGAGAGCACGTCAATAAGCAACTTCATTTCCAACAAAAATATCGAACTTTTTTCCAGATAGTGGCATCTAGAACCCTCCTCTACGAATGGCATTTTTGAGCACACCATTTCCTTTTGAAAATACAAAATAATACGTGTCCGTTTATACCTTCACCAGAAAGAATTAAGTTATAAATCTTTTTGTTTGAAAACTAGTAGTGTCATTCGTATCATTTTGACAAAAAACGGAAAACGCTTAAATAGGAAAACATGGAAAAACTAGACAAACAAATCGCACATATCGAAAACGGAGCTTCCAATCCAAAAATTATTTCCAACCAGCCAAAATAAAAATTACTAAAACGTAAATGTGTTGACAATTCAAAAACGAAACGTCCAATAGCCAAAATAATCAAACTTTTTAACTCCTGTGGAAGCCTTTACACGTACTTGAATTCATTGCCTGCGGATGGACCCAACAAAATTTACCAAGCGTGAGTACTCAATTAAACAGATATTTTGCATAGTTGCAAAAATACAGTTCTTTAAAATTAGAACAACTTTTCTATAGAAAATTACTTTAAAAAATTCGAAGTTGACTTTAAAAAAAAATTTTCCATTTTTTAAATAATCCTTTATTTCCATAAAAATTAAGAAACATTTTTTTAAGTAATTCAATAAATTAATAAGTTAGTAAGCAAACAAGCAACCAAATAGGTAAATAAGTAACTTAATTAGTAAGTAAATTAGTATGTTAGTAAGTTAGTAAGCAAGTAGTAAGTAAATAAGAGCATAAGTAAGAAAGTAAGTACATAACTAAGTAAGTATGTAACTAAGTAATAATGGAAGTAAGTTGGCAGGTAATAAGTAAATAAGCAAGTAGGTAAACGAGTAAGCAAGTTAGTACGCAAGTAAATAAGTATGCAAGCACTTAATAAGTATGCAAGTTAGTACGCAAGTAAATAAGTATGCAAGCACATAAGTTAGAAAGTAAGTAAAAAATTTAAAATTACTTAAAAAATAGAGCCATTTTTTAACATAATTTTTAACTAAACAAAAATTAGAATTTTCTAAACAAAAATTAGAAAATATTAAAAAAAAATCTGTTGCAGCATTCTCAAAAAAATATTAAAAATTGGTCTAAATATCATCAAGAAAGTTCCTCCTTTGATTGATCCTTTGATTTGATCACAAAAGATAAGACATATTGAGACATACTGAGAGACGTAGTTTTACTGCTGTGTAAGCATAGGCCTAATTCAGCAGTCCTCTGTTGTACAGCCTAGGTGATTCCTTTTTGTAAACAGAGGGCATCTTCGGGGGTTCAATTCAGGCTCATTTTCAAATCTTCATGCAAGTACGTCACATTTTTTTTCAATTTTTGGTGTTCTATCGCATACATTTTTTTTTTTGTATCATTTGTGCTATACTAGATCTGTTCCCGATTTCTTTTTGGGATTTGATAGATGACTTCACTTTATGTAAACCTCCAAATTATAATTTTTTTTTGGCGATTTGACCCTCCTTTTTTTTGCGTTTTATGTCATTTTTTAACGACTTTGGACTTTGCGATTTTGTTTAACAGCCTTAGAAACACACAAAAATTAGTAAATTGCGTATTTGTTCACTCTGTTTCCGAAATATGGCGATATTTCTATTTTTCTATATTTTCGTCCATAGAATGGAAAAGTTCTGCGAAATGTTAAAATTATTCAAGCGTATTCAGTACAGAAAAGTTAAGCGAAATATAAAGATTATTCAAACGTATTCATTACAGAAGTTTTTTTGTACTAACAGTAGACATTCGACGATTGTCCCCCCACAGAAAACAATACAGTACAATATTAGGCCATATAAAGGCGACGTTGATGGAGTGTGCGTTTTTGTTTACATTTTTTAACGCAATATTTTAATGTTTTTTCTAAAATTCAAAGAGAGAGAATTCGAAATTTTTTGCTAATGTTCGAAAGAATTCGAATACGAATATTTTCATACAGTACTCTAGTTCTCAAACGAAATTTGACGTCCTGGAAATATCAAAAGGCAATGTATTCAATATTTTGCCTGAAAATTTGGCAAAAGAGAAACATTTTCCAAGTGGACACCGCGTTTGAAAGCTATGGAACAAGCACATCAAAGTTCTACCAACTGTTACCAATAATTTGAAGAAGTTTAAATGCGGCAAAATGATTCATCATGAGGTATGTAACAACGGACGAAGCAAGTGTCCACTACTTCGTCCCTAAATCGAATCGGCAGTTTGCTGAATAGAAAGGACCTGATGAGCCCGCATTTGCAAACTGTGGAATAAACACATCAAAGTGCTACTAACTGCTACCAATAATTTGGAAAAATGTAAAGGCGGTAAAAAGCATTTTTAAAGCGGTATGTAACAATAGGCGAAGCAAGTGTCCACTACTAAGTTCCTTAATCTATGGAAAACATATAAAGCGACGAAAACACCGACGGGCGGTCGGTAAGTTTATGACCGTATTTTAATTCAATGTTTGCCTTAAAAAAAGGAAAAGAGAGAGAGAGAGAGTAGGGAGAGAAAAATTATTTGGAGGACAATGCCAACGAAAAACTTGCCTTAAGAGAATAGTCCCCTTTCGCCATGAAATGCACTGTATTACAAGTCAATGACTACAATGGCAAAATTGCATGAATTGAAGTTCAAATTGCTGTGCCGTCCTCCTTAATATTATCCAACAACTATAATATGAACACAAATCTGGAAAGATTCCCACCGAAAAAGAGAATTGAATCAGATAAACTGAAATGTATTTTGATGGTCTCGCCGAGTTCTTCTGTAAATAAGGAATTGAATTGTTAAAGAAGTCTTGGATCGAATGCATCTCTATCGAAGAATACTATGTTGATGAATACAGCCAAATGTCATAAAAGAAGGGACTTACTGATGAGTAAAGATCGTCGCAACTATCTACAGCTTTTTCAGCATATTCCGTGTATGAATACTTTTCTTGAAATATATTTCAATAGAGATTTCATTTGAGAAACGGTCTAAAGCCATACTCGTGAACAGTACATATTCGAAATTAATACAAAAGTCAGGTTTAGTGCCAGCGTAAGAAAGTTTTTTCTGCAGTATCGAATAGTCCTACTTGTAAGTAGGAATGACAAAACGGTGCGACCTCCAATCCTTAAACGGTGCGACCTCTATAGTGCTTGCAAGGCTTTATGTAGCCTTAGGTGACGAAACAAACAAACAAACGAAATGATAAACTTAAAATGTTCGTTCCTATGTTCGTTTTTTCAATTTACTCCCACATCCATGGGAGTCTAATGTCTTATGTAGATATTTGGATGTGTTTTGGTATTACGGCCATTTAAAGACAACATAATCGTCTACGGGCTCGGTCTTATTCATTTAATGCGTGTTATACACAATATTAATAAAAAATATATGAATTAAATTACAAAATGTATTAACCAAAATACCATAGACAATCCTAATTTTTAATTATAATTTTATTCCTTTTCGATCAATTACAACTGTGTCAATCTTCTTTCCTTTCAGCTCCATTTGCATTCTAGACATAATTTCCCTTCCGTACAGCAACAAAACTTGTTACGTTTCTTTAACTGTCATTTAGTAGAAATAATTGACACTAAAACCGTTAGAAATGCTACAGTATCATAATCTCTTAAGAACTCATTTCAGCTCTCTAATCATTCATTTATTCATTCATTTCATTTCATTTTCAGTTTTTTCCCGTATCTATTTCCATCCTTTTAGCTAAAGGAACAATGTTCCATGAGCGAGTGCGAAAAAAGTCTATTTGCGTAATGCTTAGAGCTAAATAAGATTTAAATTTCATAGAATTTTTCCTATAGAAGAAAATGAGAATCCAACAGCAACAAAAAAAATGCATGAGCGTAGAAGAAGACATGAAAAGTCCTTCAATGTCATTTAAGTTGAAGGAACTGAAATGGGGAAGGAGCAAAAAAGGCCTGTACTGGTGAAATAATACTCAAGCCCTACAAATTGGTATCCATGAGCGAAGCAGGACTCACTCAGCCCGAGAAGACAATGTGATTCTCGGCAAGCAGCAGCAGTGGCAAATGAGGGAGAAGAAACAAATATTGCATAAAATAAAACTAAATTTCCAAACGATGTGAAAAATAAGGAAAAGGAATCTTTAAGGAAAATTCCGTTTATCAAGAATCACTTGAGACATGATGGCGAGGACAAAGCAAGGGATAAGCATCCCAGATGTATGTCTTATGTGTGACTATTAATTGTATGGAAAAATAACATTGTAAAGAAGGTATGGTGTGCAAATTGGAGGCAGCCATTCTTTCAGCTATTGACCGGAAATGAAAGTACTTCAAAAGTTTCAAAGAGTTCAGGAACGTTCACAGAGAGAAAGAGAGAGAGAGAGAGAAATGCTCGAATCAATAAGGGTAATTGATTGCGTGTAACCACTAGTTATACAGGGTGGGCCGTAAGGATGTTGGCGGTTTAAATATTCAATTTCTCGGCAACGCGCGGCGCGGGGTGGCGGGGGGATATGTTGTTCGCTGCGCCGCTTCCTGGAAATTTAGTCGCCATGGAGCCGTACACGGGAGTGCAGCGTGCATTTTGTGTCCGAACGTATTACGAAAACAATAAATCAGTGGTTACTGCACGACGTTTGTATCGGCATGAACACGGTTTACACGATTTAAGTGAAGTTCCAAGCACCAATGTGATACGAAAATGGACCAGAATGTTCGAAACAACCGGCTCAACAGTACCAATTACTTTTCGTGGTCGCCCAGTTTCTGCAAGATCAGCCGACATTGTGGAGCGTGTTCGTGTTTCAGTTCACACTTTGACTGGATGATGTATTGCGAATGGTAAAAGGAACTCCTTCAGAAAAGATTTTCAGCAGTGAAGTCGATTGGCTAAACAGAAGATGGCGGTCTAACTTCTTTCCCAGGGTAATATATATGATGAATTCATCCACCACTCCAAAGCTATAGTTGTCAACGTTGGTACAGCGTCCCAAACGAGTAGATTCTTGGTTGCTGAAACAAATAACGATTTTCCTCAAATAACTCGTTGGACGGAGCAGAAGATGTCGACCAAAACTCCGTTCGAAGTACAAGGCTTTTGAAATACAGGTTAATGTGACAAATGGGAGAAGAAGCGCCGAAGATCAAGACGCTTGTCATTGCATCCTATGTCCGATGTTTAATAAATAAGAATTTCCATTATTGTTGCCATCCAAATAACCGTATCGATTTTGGCGCAGTCTGAGTATAATATATGTTAATATAGATTGCAAATCATCTCCTTATAACTCCATTCTAATGCCATCCCTCGTTCATAGGGAACTTCAACAAATCCCTAAATAAAACAGGCTCATCAGTTTTGGCTTCTCGTTTTCCTCCTCGACCTAAAATCAAATGTCAAGTGTTTTAGTATTTTGTGCGGTTTTGTGATCTTTTATGTTTAAATCCCAAGACAACAACAAAGGAGGAACATCATCAGCCTTGGCCAGCCCCAGCTCAGTGCCGGTCAGGCCAAGGGCTCACAAACAATATGCTAAAATGTAAATAGTTTCGGGCATCATTTCATCATTAAATCCTTCAAAATATTTAGCGCTCATAAATGAACACCAACCACACACACCAACACGCTCACAACAAAGGACACACAAAAAAGGACTTGAATGCCAGTCATGGAGGGAGCTTTTGTTTGAATGTTGAGATTGATAAACATAAGGAAACTTTTTTGTGTTGGCTAGCTTGTTGTTTTTGCTTCATTGCCGTTGTCGTAAAAAGGGTTGGCTGACTGTCCTGTCTGGGATTATGAGACTCCGCTCTGTCATTAAATTGACATATTCTGGTAGTACTTTGGACATGGTAATGTGTAAAAAAAATAGCCCTACTCCTAATGATGGCTCCCTATTCCTATCAAAGGCATCATGAAAAAGTTCATCGACATTTGATGGTGTAAAGAAAGTACTTGAAACATTTTTTTACCGTTATTCACTTTTTATCTTGTCAAAAACTTTTTGTTCGTGCACAAATTGAAGCAGAAAATTATTTGATTTTTTTTTTGCAAACGATAGGAGGAAAACAAAGGAGAAAAGATCCCAAATGCCTGCTAGTTTATAAAAGCACAATGATGAGATTCCTTTGGTTAGATAAGGTTCTACCACTATTCCCTTCAACTTCTATTTCTTCTTCTGCCTCTATTGTAGGCGGAAGTTCGACATATCCTTCTTGCGTTTGCAAATGTTTGGGAATTTAAATGGAAAAGTTTGAGTAATTTAATTTGTAAATTGTGAACACAAAATGTTTGTCGCCGTAAAAAAAACTGATGAAAACGGTAATAAATGTTAACATGGATGTTAACAGAATAATAGCCGCAATAACAAGATTGAAAGCGGAAAGACTGCTGTGCCCTGCTACAATGGTAGTAGCTAATTTTAACCACGAACAAACTCTGTTCTCTTACAATACTTTTCATAGAATTCAGGAACAGTTGAACAACTTACTCAAAAATCTTCATACCATCTTCATGGGCAAAACTTCATGTATGCATTGTAAAAATATACATCATTAAGGTTGAAGATAATTTTTGAAAAATAATTTTTGTTTGTAATAAACAATTATTGATAGAACAAGTGGAGTAGAAGCAATGTTCGATAGACGTTAAAAGTCCGGTTGAGACAAAATCATGGGCTGCGATCCACAACGTTGTAATCGGCATAGCAATTTGTCGTAAGTTAAGTAGATATGCTTAAAACGTGTACTTATTGAACATAATATGTCGATCAACTGTTGCGCCATAGTTACTCTACGCGACTATCGTTCGCACTTCGAGTAGTCGAGTAATCGACAAGACCTGTAAATGCTGCTCAAACTGTGACGTTCGGAATCATAGCTAAACCGTTATTCCCGTTGAGTGAATCTAAAAATAGAATGCGCCTAAGCTTACTTAATATGATAAGCTCTCCCTCTCTCTAATTCATGAATCGCAAGGGAACTAGCTTTTCTTTATTGACTTAGATCATTTTTTTTTTTCACTGAAATGTATTTGAATTTAGCGAAAAATGCAGAGTTTGAGCCGAATAAGCGACAATTTTTGGTTTGCTTCTTTAATTTGACGAAATCAGAAGCTGAAGCGTAACGATTGCTTGCAGAAACATTTGGCGGGACTGCTTTAAGTGGCAGAAGTTGTCGAGAGTAGTCTCAAAAATTGAAGAACGGAGAGCTTGACGGCGAAGACAAGGAACATGACAGCAGGCCGAAGACTCTAGCCAAGCGAGGAAAGAAATTACAATTAAATCACAAATTCACACTGTTTAAACCCGTTGGGAGTGCTTCGAATAGAAGGAAATTGGAAACTGACGTCTAGAAATATTGAGTGTCGATTTTCCACATGTGAAACCAGGCGTAAGCGAAAGTGTTTTCTCCATGGTATAGTTAGTCATTATTGATGAAAAATGAATTCACTGCGATAACCAAATGAAGAGGAAATCATCAACCAAATATTAATGGAAAAAAACTCATAGTGTGTATTTGGTGGGATCAACTTGATGTCCTGCGTTATGAGTTGTCCAAACCAAACCAAACTATAGCTGAGACTATCTGCCGGACACAATTAATGAAAATGAGCCGAGCACTGAACGAAAAACTCACTCACTATTACTCAAGACACGACATACCTCAAAATGTTAGGTCTTCTACCGACGGATTATTCGTAGGCTATGTATGTATATGTATATCAAAGATGGGAAAAATTATGCTTAACAGTGGACAATATTTTAACTAACAGAAAATGATGTCGTGTTTTTTACAATAAGTGACAAATGTTTAACAAAAACGCGCAGAACTGCTTGCCATGCGTTGCAATTAAAATTGTTCTAACTGGAATAGTTTTTTCCCCTATCAATTTCCAAAGCATATCTCTTACAAGTGGAGCATTTATTTTAAAAGTGGTGCAAGTCCACTATTGAAATTAATACCTTGTGGATCAAATCAGACGCTGGAAACATTTTCCCTTTCCTGGAAAGGAATTACTCTTCTGATACTTGTTTGACTCGGGAATATTGACATTTGGTGCGTTATACTTTTTATTCGATCGAACAAAAGCAGTGAAACAGGAATAGGCATTTTAAAAGTTTCAGTAAATTCCGTTTCCTGTTTTGCTTATAAAATTTCTTTCTCCGTTTCTCTACACCGGACTTTTTTCATGGAGATTCTATCTCCACATATAAACGTTAACAAACGAGATTCCTATTTCCATATGAAATTCATTTAAATGCCGCAAACAAAATTTCATTTGTTCAGCATAGAAGTTTTGTAACTAATACAATAGATTAGTTTAAAGTAAAGAAGGGGGCAATTTTACAGTGCTCCGTGCTCGAAATTAATTTTTCTGATAATTGTAATTGTTCGGTACCGCATTTTTTGACACTTCGTGCCTTACATCTCACATTTGATCGAACAAACGGCACAGTTTTAGCCTCAAATATCAAATTGTGGTCAATATTGCAAAAACCAAATTTTGTTCGAAAAATTAAAACTTTTGCGAGAACTTAGAATGGGTACGCAGAATCGTCATGAAAGGATCTCTAAAATTAACGGACAAGCTTATTTTATTCCTTCATTATTACTAATTTGATACCTTGTTAATTTTGATACCTGCGATCGTAAAGCTCTCCAAAAATTACCAAGAACGCACAGACATTGTTGGTGCGCAAATGTTACAGGCCTGGGACCACTCTTTCCACATCATTTTTTAAGCTAAGCTTGATTCAAAGAAACTTTTTCAATCCAAAATCCAAATTTCAAACTTATTCATACACAAAATGCAATCAATTTTTCAAAAGGAATCCCATTTCCTCAAATGTTCCGTCGCTTATTTCCACCAAGCAACCTTGTATTGGTCTTAAATACAACACCTTACATATGCGAATTCCTATTAAGTAATTTTGTGGATTTGGAAACGTCTTCCCAATTTGTTGCAGAAACGTTCCGAAAACTTGAGCTGACCAAGATCCAAAATATTTTCGCCAGTATCTGCCAACGCAAAAAAAAAGATTGTGGCAACCGATTCCTAAACGATTGCCCACCAAATTATGAACTAATTTAAAATTATAGTGAAAAAATACTTCCCTTCTGTATGGGAGGATAAATATAGATATAATAATTGCAGAAATATCGCCCGCTTTCAACCTCAAATTCAAAAATTTTACTAAGTGAAGTACTAGTTTGATATGAGGTATCATGTTATTTCAAATATCTATGACATTTCTATCAATTCGCCACAATCTGTTCGTATAAAATGATATATTCCTTCATTATTACAGTTAAGGGTATGTAAATTATTTCCTAAATATAATTGTGTATTCAATTTCATATTTTGTCAATCATAATTACTGTAACACTCCCAAATTTAAATTCCTAATTGGACTTACCTTTTTTCAAAATACGAAAATGTAATGTTTTCTTGTTTTCCTGTAAAGTGCAGTAGTATCCCTTATTAATTTTGTAAAGTGCCAATTTTTCAAAACACATTCAATAGCCCCTTTTTGTGATTCAAACTTTCTCAAACACTCTCACTTTTTACCGCTCTCACAACAGTGAATCATTCATTATTATTCTACTTGTTCTTAGGCCAGACAGGCCAAAAGGATGAAGCAAATTAGGGATTCTTATAGCCTTTTGCTTGGGCAATTTCAAACTTTGTTGTATCTCTTCGTATTTATTTATTTAACATTTTCAACACTTGTTTTTAACACTTTTCTTCTTTTATGACATCTGCAGCAATATCTGCTTCAGTCTACAATTTCAAAATTTCACTCACGTACTCGCCACAAGGACGACGATACTTTCATGCGTCTAACCGAAATTACGTTCCTTTCAGTGGCGCATACGGCTGATGAAGTTTGACTGTTGCCCCTTATGCTTGTTTACTCTATGGCCCAGCGAAGCCAAAACATTAACAACAATCCGGTTTCCCAATGTACCGCACGCGACATCCAATCGTAAACTGAAAGCACGCGCGCGACTTCGATACACTCAACTGACAGAGCAAACACAATGGACGCGACGTAAACGTATCGTAAGGACGTCAGTGTTATAACGAACCCATAGACTCAAATTTTGACGACGACGAGAACGACGACAGCAATAGCGAGAACGTGATGAAAATATTGTTTGTTTGTCCTTTATGGAGGATATAACATATGATAACTGCTTGTTGTTGAATGGTAGAACTGAGAACGAACGTTTCTAACAACATGTGCCGTGAAGGAAAAGCCGGCAAAAACCATAACAAAACAGAGACAGGGAGAGAATGATACTTTGCACAAGTGGTAGCGCCCGAGATGCCAGATTGTTGTTACAATCTCTTACTTCCGTTGGAGAAGGGGAAATAATATCTGAAACGCCATAAAACGCATATTTTCTTAAATTAAGTTTATACCATTGGTTCAAAGTTTCTTATAATAGCATTTTTACTACACCAATTCCAATTAAGAACATTCAATTTATAATCGAGAAGCGGCCAACATTTTAAATTTTCTGCAGAGATTTTTCATTTGTGATTGGGAAAATAAAAAAAAAGAGGTTTTCCACTTAAATGAAAATAAGATTTTTCATTTATATTTGGGAAAATTCTGAACAAAATTGGGATTTTTGTATTTATGTTTGGAAAAATTGCAAATGGAATTGATGAAGTTTGAAATAAAATTCGGAAATTTTCAAACGAAACCAAGAAATTTTCATTTTCTGAACGGTTTGAGCTAGGAGTCTGAAATTTATTATGAGAATATATGCCCAAGTTTTTTCCAAACTTTCCAATATCAGAACTAAATCGATCTCCAGAAAAATTTAAATTTTTCAAACTTTCTTTTTAACAATTCGGCCATTTATTTGCTAGTTCTGTTCAGATTTTGCTTAACCTTCTATCCTAGTAAATATGATGTCGTAAATTTAAGTATATAACAATTGACCAAAGATTTTGATTGAAATTATCAAAAAAAAAAGGAAGAATGGTACAAAAGGACAAAGTATAGAAGGCAAAGCAGACGAAAAAATCCTAAAGATGCTTTATTGTAGCAAAAACTATGTACCAAATTAATTATTTTATAATACTTTCCTTTTTTATATTTCGGAACAAATTATTCCCAGAACCATGTTTTTTCACAGTTCCGCTGCGTGGTCTAAAAAATGAAATTATATCAAGTGTTTTTTTATTCAGGAGCCGGACGTACCACTAACTGGTTGCAAGTTGAGCATACGTGTTATACACGAGCATTGAAAAAAGCATCGAAAACCAGTTAAGACACGCGACCATTATCTCAATCGCAAATATAACACCACTATTACATATTTTATTCATTTGTTACATAAATGTGTTTTATTTAATTTACGTACTATTTTACGAAACCGTAATTTTCTGTGGTAAACTTTGATCAAAAAAACCCATTAACAAAAATATAGGAATATTTGTACATATATACGTACATTTACCCTTAAAATGCGAAGTTGTACATGATCTGGCAACTCTTTATCAGAATCCATCAAGTGTTAAAGATATTGAACTCTCGCAAATATTAGAATTAAAGTTGAAAATCCAACATGTGCATAAGTGGTAGTCTACAAAGGGGAATGACCAAAGAGGGCAAACATTCTGTATTGCAGTATGGCCAGATCGATTAAATATGTTATTTATATTTTCTCTCGTCTCAAACATTAAAATCTAATAGAAATAATTTCTAACAAAACAAAAAACTAGAATTATTACAATCGTTTTTGTTCCTGTTATAGCATAATGCTATACTCTCTGGCAACTCTTTATACAGAGAGAACAGAATGTAGTCGCATCTTATCATATGAATTATGCAGATTCCCAAAAAGATTTTCCAAACATTAAGCATACAAAGGTGGATGGTGCTTGCTGATGCTCTTGCATGTCTCTCAGTGGGGTGTTTTTGGTGTAATGGCAATTTTAGTGTTCTGGTGGGGGTAGAAGTAGTCCGGTAGGAGGCAAAAGGTGGTTGTTGCTGGTATCGTCACATGCAGTTTTGGTGGTTGCAATCTTCTGGTACCTTTGTGCATGCTGCTTTTCTAATGCTACCTCGGCACACACACACATATTAGAGGGTGTTTGTTATGTCTAGATAGGGTTTGTCTAGATAGGGTTATCACAATATCCGCTAATTCTGATAAAAATGTCCAAAAAGTGTAGACCACAACGTACATAATTATTCATTCTTATGAAAACTTGTGAAATTAATTGTTTTCCTGAAAATTATACTTAATATAGACAAAATATATACAATAATATAGACAAAAATACATTGTTATATTAACAAGTGCTAAGTAAAAAGTGTGATTTTTAACTACAGCAATTTATTAAATGCTTATTTCTTATTATAATATAATTTATTTTTAACTTTTTTGTTTAAAACTGAAACTTAAAGAATGTTTATACAGGTTTTCCCTCAGGGTACAACAATAATCTAAGGCTGCGTTTTAATCTAAGGCTGGTTAAATATATTTTTTATGGTGAAATGAATTTTGTCATTTTGCTATTTCTAATGGCGAAATGAAATTTTGACAGATGCAAACTCAAACTTTCACAAACAGTGCTGTGGCAAGTTTCAGTACCTGTGTTAATGTATCGCAAATACAAGACATTTTTTCACTCCTTCCATGGGTTAGTGTTTGGTTTGTATTCGAAGACAAAACTAAACGAATTGAAATTTTTCTTTGATTTCAAACACAGCCTAAGAACAATAATTTTGAGCAAGCTAAAAGTCTCCAATATTGTGTTACGCCTAAAATCATGCTGTTGTGTTATTATGCGGGAAATTGTCACTGGTTTTATATATTTAACAAAAAATAAATTGCAAGAATTTGAACCAAAAATATCAATCAAGAAAAATATGCTTAAGCCTACTAGTCGAACATGTCTACATTATTCTTTCCCATATTCTGAAATCAATTTATGATGTATGTCCTCAAACTTTTACATTATTTGCAGCTTATTAACGTCCCCTTTGTGTGGGAAATTTATCCGCTAGTTTTTAATCGGTTTTGCCAAGCAACAGAAATTGTTAAAAATTTTCAGCATGAAGATTACTTTCCAATATTTAATGTGTCAACTGGAGACAAATGTTTTAAAATTTTAAAAGAATAACAAATCAACTGGCATGTGGGCGAGTTTCTCACATTCAACAGGCTTGCATGCATTTATATTTTTGACTCACTGGATCGAGGTTATTTAAGAGCTAATGACGAATTTAGCGGATTTATAATAAGTTGGATCACTGACGATTCTTAACCATTTGTCTGATAATGTGATATCAATTAGAAAGGCTGATATGTGCAACGACAAAATTCCGTTTTGAAATCAACCGGGTGGCACCTCTAAATGAGATAAGAAATAGCACTCACGAAAAACGACCAGTGTTGCGTTTTACTTTTTATGACAATTTTGCATAACTACATTTAGTGTGGGGTTGGAAAGCGAAAAACATTCGTTCATTCATTTTTGAATGACCAGTTCCATCCACCACAGAAATTTATAGTACAGCAAATTTATAGCACTTTTATTTTTGCGATAATTTTATATTTGGCGTCACATAAATGAAACAAATTTATGGGTTGGCTTATAAATATGAAGCACACCTCATGTAAACTCATATTTTTCAAATAAGTTAATATCGCTAGATTGTTGGCTTATAAAAGAGCTGTATATATTATAATATCCGAGAATTTGTTACGAAACGTTGGAAAAGTCATGTATGAGAAAATAATAACGAAAAACACAAAATACAAACAACAAATTTTGATAAAAAACAAATAGTAAACGATTAGCATCGTTTCGTTTCCTACAATGTGCTTTCCAGCACTGAGGTGTAACAACGGCTTTTGACGATACTCCCTCGTTGCTACAACCATGTTGCAAAAATGGAAAAACGCACGGTCGACAAAAGCCAAGCCGACTTCATGATGTAGCGAAATTATGAATACATACATTTTTCAGTATCGATTGGGTGAAGACGTGTCTGTGGAAGTAGAAAGAAAATTTTAATCAAATTTTTGGCCAAGGGAAAATTACCTAAGTGATTTAGAAATTTTCCAAGTTAATTACAACAGTTATTTAAGTAACAAAGAAAAAAGCAATTTAAAAGAATGGGTGATCAACGAGGAACACGTGTTTACGTTGGCAATTTAACCGACAAGATAAAGAAAGACGACTTGGAAGGAGAGTTCACAAAATATGGTAAATTAAATTCTGTCTGGATAGCTTTCAATCCACCAGGTTTTGCCTTCGTTGAATTTGAACACCGCGACGATGCACAAAAAGCCTGCGATGTGTTAAATGGCACCGAGTTGTTGGGTTCCCAGTTGAGAGTGGAAATCAGCAAAGGTCGCCCAAGACAGCCTGGACGTCGCCCTGGTGGCGGTCGAGGTGGTGGTGGTGATCGCAGACGCGACGGCGGTGGTTTTGGTGGCCGCCGTAGTGGCAGCGGCGGCGGTGGAGGTGGTGGCTTCAGACCACGCAATTCCAGCGGTGGACGGTATCAAGAGCGTGGCTACGGTGGCGGTTCCGGCGGAGGTGGCCGTTCTGGCGGCGGTTATGGTCGCGACAGCTATGGAGGCTCCGGCGGTGGCCGCTCTGGTGGTGGTTATGGACGCGATGGCGGTGGTGGTGGTTTCAGTCGACGTGACTCATATGGACGCGACGGTGGCAGTCAAGGAGGCGGCCGTTCCTTCGGTGGCCAAGGCGGAGGCGGCGGTGGTGGTCGTTTCAGATCGCGCTCGCCTATGGGACGCTTCTAAGTGACTCATCGTCCATCAATGCAACTGCAATATCAGTAACGCGCCGGTGCAAAACAAGTAAGCTTCGTTGTTTTATTGAAAAGTAAAATTATACAGATTACTACGTTTAAGCTGCGCCAAAACAAAAAATATTAGTAAGATTTTGCAAAACTTTGATTTTGTGAGAAGACCGTGTCTACCCACAAGAGTTTCTTTGTAAGCGAACTTCTTGAAAATTCGTCCTAGTGGTATAAGTCATAATTTTAATTTACGTATTCCTCCCCTAACCTCACACTATCCACTCTTTGAACTGCAAACAACTCGAACCAACTCTATGTAATTGAAATGAAAAAGAAACGAAAAACGTCATGAGAACAGTATGTCATATAAGCAAATGTATAAAGACACGATTGCAAGAAGAAAAATGTATAAAACCAAAAGCAAGAGAGGAGAGAGAGAACAAGAGGAACGGCTATCAAGGCCAATTTTTTGCGCATAAGAAGAAAAAGCCAGCAATTGAGCGAAAAATGAAGAGCTGGTTTGTGAATTGATTTAAAAACAACGCTAATTTTAAGTTCTTTATATTACCTCTATATTCCCCAACTACTGCTACTGCGAAAATCACCCCCTGTTTAAACAACCATAAACAGAACACCCCCCTACGAATCATTTGTGAACACAAACAAATTATAAACTAAAGAAAATTCATATTTCCCTTATTTAAACACTACGTAATACTACGCTAAGTTTGTACGTCATATATACTACATAGAACAAAAAAAAGAAAAAAAGAACAACAAGAAAATAAGAAATTGCACGAGACAAAGATGCAGAAAGAATCAGATTTCTATGGCAAAAATCGTAGTTAAAACAAAAGGCCAGAAACGATGTGTGTAATCTCATGTGTTTGAAAACAAAAATTATCAACTTCTCTCGTACTAGTTCTTTGTATAGCATAACACAGTATTCCAAAAGAAAAAAAACGAAAAATAATGAAGAAAACTTAAAAAATACATTAAAATTTGCCCTTACGTCGTTTTATTTACAAATTACCTACCTACTGCATACATATTACTTCGATTTTACAGCTCAAAAATCTTCGCCTACGACGTGAGTAGACAGCGCAGCCACAACGACGAAAGAGCAACAAAGCCGCCGTGAACAACAGCAACACAACAACTCCATTTGATGTCCAGTTATTTAGCTCTCTTCTGTTTTCTTAAGTTTTTCGTTTTCCTTTAACCTACTCCCCAACAATTCTTCTCTCACACCAAAGATGACGACGACGACCATTGCTAAAGCTTATTATGAATCAACGATCGTTTCTTCGTTATACATACCACAACACGACGATAAGACAACTTCGCTTTCTTCAGTGCGTTTCGCCGATTCCCTGCGTCTTTAATTTGTTAAGTCAGGTTTCTAAATAGAGTTGCCAGAGATTTGTTCACATAAAAGGACGAGTTTTAAAAATAAGAAAAGCAATCAATTTTAGATGATTAACCAAAAAAAAAAAAAAATATTGACTAGCTTACGTTCAAAGTGATTCTAATGTTATTGAAAAAAAAAAGAAACGCAGATACCGCCTGCACCACAAAATAACGTTCTTCGAGTTTAAAAAATAATGTGCGTTTTAAGAAATTATTTTTTAATTGTACAGATTACTACGTTTAAGGCGTGCCAAAACAAAAATAGTAAGATTTTGCAAAATTTTAATCTTAATATCAAAAAATGAAAAAAAAAATCATGTTTCCAGAAGGACAACTGTTTTGCAAATTAAAAAAGATATTTTTCATATCAATATATTATTTTTTCCAGTCAATTAAGACGAATATATTTTGATATTAAAATTAAAAAACATTAAAGTGCATATTAAAAACTCTTGAAACTCCGGCACCATCTTTTTAATAGGAATTTAAAAAGTATCATTAATGAATGAATTTGTCTTCATTTTGTATGGAAGGGTAGGAGTTGTGTTGAAAACACGAAAATAATCACTACTCTCTCCCATTGTAGCTGACGAAATTTTATAGAAACATTTTATAGTACATACACCTAGAAGTACTTTGAATATTCAATGTAGCACAAACATACTTGTGGCAGCTCTGTTTAGTTTTAATAGTCTCGCGCCCTCGTATATTTAACAGCGAAAATACGTACTCCCAACGTGCTCTTGCATCCATTATTATATTATTAGCATCGTGTGTATTGTACCACCGTCTACCAAAATTAACCCCAGCGCTTCCTTTCGTTCGTTTAATCAACACTTTCATCTCCATGATCTCCTCGACTACTACTACAACGTTTTAATCCTTATTTTCAGTTAAAAAAAAATACTTATCGCATCGCATCTATCCACATTTTATTTAACGCACGCTCTAATTACTTGATTCCGTCAGACAGAAAAAACGATTCGACTTCTCATACGGCGGCAACGTCTTAGCCACTTCTACCTCTCGCTCGTAACAGAACATCATCCTACGCATATTAGTTTACGATTTTTGTTAAAGCACCACTTCCAAAACAAATATAAAAAACCAACCACTTCTCAACGACGTTCTCAACGACGTCTGCGATTATTTCTCCAGATCAAGTCAAATCCACCTACTCTATACTACTACTGTCAATTAATTACTGCGCTTATGACTTCATTATGTAGTTGGCGTTATTAGAATAAAGAACTAAAAGCCATGAACTCTCCTTCCTAAGCTTCGTATGTTTTTGTGAATGCAACAACAACAACAAATTGGCAAATAAATTTGAAAATCACTGCGCGCCATCTCTCAACATTTTCCGTTTTTGATTTCGATTTATTTGTTTCTTTAACACCATCTACTACACACACAAACCAACCAACCAACCAAAAACCAAATTCCTCGTAGCGCTCACCCGTTATTTTTCGCTCTTTTCCGCCGTGACCTTCGTTCTATAGTTTCGTTTATCATGTTCCTGACCTCATTCACCCGATCGCTTCTGCTGAAATGTTGCTGTAACTGTACCCACTATGCTGGAAGACTATGGAATGAAATGTTTGTAGCTGAATTTCGAATTATTTTTCGTTAACCCTTTTTTGTTTTTAGATATTAAGAGCGTTTCAGATTAAATGTTTTCAGGTTAAGTTTTTTAATCTCATACTAAAAATGAATTTGAAAATGTTTGCACTGAAGATAATGTACCAAGTGTATTTGATTTTATAGCCAGCAACGCTTATGAGAAAGGACGGAGCGAGCAAATCAGACTTTTAAGAAAAAAATCTTTCAGAAAGGAATAATTCTTTAGGCAATAGAAGTCTTAAAAAAATAGGCTAGGAAAAGTATAGAATTATGCAATTTTTATTTTTTAGTTTTTTTTATTTTATTTTATTTTTTTTTATTTTTTTTTT
>JAHXMU010000074.1:689870-778677 GCA_019455685.1 Philornis downsi
TACTTTTCTATATGAAAAGTATCTCCCAAGATACTTTTCTATATGAAAAGTATCTCCCAAGATACTTTTTTATATGAAAATATATACTTTTTTTGTGTGGAAAGTATTTTCCAAGATATAATTTTCTATATGAAAAGTATCTTTCAAGATATACTTTTCCATGTGAAAAGTACCCCTTACAAGATATACTATTCTATATGAAAAATTACCCCTTGCAAGATTATGCTTTTCTACATTAAAAAATATCTTCCAAGTAATTTTTGTATGTGGAAAGCTTTATAAAGAATAATTTCCTCCAAAAACTTCATATGAGTTTCCGCCACATTATCTAAGGGAAAATTAATCCGCAAAAAAGTAATTTCTTTCAAATTGATTTTATAATGAGTCCAAAATTTCTGTACTTATGGAAAATAGCATGATATTAGTGCAAATTAATTTATTGTAATTTCATGATATAATTTAAATCAAAAAGTAACAATCATTTTCTGTTGGCATTTTTCTGCTATGGCCGGCCAGCATTTTGACTTAGGGCTTTAAATGTGATTTCAAATCAAAGCTCCTTTTGAAATAGATTCGTGATATGAATGCTAAGGGAGGTGGGGGGTTAGAAAAGAGGAAAAAGGTGTGTTTGAAGGCGGTTTATCTATATGTACATAACTTGGGCACACATTTCAGCCGCTGGCAAAACAAGTTCGCAAAATATGTGAAGGAGGGAATAAAAAAAGAATGGAATACAAATATGTTGAATATAGCAGGTTTGATTCCCGTATAACATGTAATTGTAAGACCATTCTTAAACGTTTTATGTTTTGTGTATGTAAATGTTTCCTGGGAAATTAAAATCTGCAGTAATAGTAGTACAACTACAATGCCATTTTAATAGTGAAGTAGCTAATGTGTTGTGATATGTAGACTCCCTTAGAAAGTGCTGTGGGATTTATTAAAATACAGAAAGCGTAAGTAATTAAGTCTTCGGACACATAAAGTGTCGCCCTTATAGTATTGTACTATGGGAAGTAAAGCAATTTGAAAGAATGCAGAGGTAGCGCAA
Organism: Philornis downsi; assembly: GCA_019455685.1. Classification (NCBI taxonomy): domain Eukaryota; kingdom Metazoa; phylum Arthropoda; class Insecta; order Diptera; family Muscidae; genus Philornis; species Philornis downsi. The sequence continues at coordinate 690,922 of JAHXMU010000074.1, forward strand.
ATTGAGCGCAGGAAATATGCCCAGTTGAAAAAAAGAGAAAAACTGGTTTGAACAGGACATGTGTGAAACAGTAAATTTTATACAGTTTGTTATGATTCTAGTGGAATGCAGAATGGTAATATAGATACATAGTTCATTTATAATAATTGTTAAATTATTTAAAGGCGAAAATTACATTAGCAAATAATAGTTTTGTCAATGCGATTGCTAAGTTTTACAAGGTAAGTAAAGTTTGTTTATGGTTTTTCAGATTATAGCCGATGTTTTCATATTCTATAAAAAACAAAAATTACAAAAAAATAACTTCGATTTGACGGATGATTTCAGCATATTTGCCCGTTATTATACCTAGTCCTGCCATATGTTCTGTTACAAATATAAAACGCGATAAAAAAAAAAAAAAAAAAAAAAAAACCATATTGTATTCAAAATTATTTCATTTATTAGAAGACAATATTGGTTATTAAAAAAAAATTGCATTCTCTCGAAATGGCCGCCTTTTGCTTTAACATAAGCTTTCAAACAGTGTAGCCATTGGGCTATAGCCGCACGTACGATTTCCATGGAGATCGAGGACGCTGCTCTGGTTAATGCTGTTTTAAGGCTTCCCAAATTTCTGTGGTTAGTCTTGCAAGCCATATTCTCCAATTCTGACCACAAAGCATAATTCAGTGGATTGAGATCTGGACTCCCTGATGGCCAATCTTCTGCTGCTATAAAGCCAGGAATATTGACTCTGAACCACTCCTGCGTGGTTTTAGCTTTGTGCGCAGGAGCAGAGTCCTGTTGGAAGATCCATATACGTCCTTTGAAAAGGGTATTGGTAACCCTTTGCACCAGTTTTTACGCCCTTTTCACAGAAATGGAGGGATGTGACACCATGGTGGGAAACCTCCCACCAAACCATTACGGAAGAGGAATGATGGCCACGTTGAACCCTTGGAACAACTTTTTTCGCTTCCTTAGATGAAGTGGCATAAATCTTGTCATTTTGTTTGTTGAAAACTTCTTCCACGGTAAACATTTTCTTATCCGTAAACAGAATGTTTTCATGGCCATTGTCCGCGTGCCACTGCAAAAGTCGCTTGCATCTTTCCAGCCTAATTTTTTTTTAGCTGAGGAGTTAAAAGATGCCCCGCGGGCCGACGATAGGCTTTCCTATGCAGATCATCCCGAATCAGCCTAGACATGGATCTGGTTGATATATCCAATTCCTTGGACATAATTTTCTGCTTTCTAAGGGGATTTCTCCGAATTCTTTCACGCACTGCCTTTACTACTGCACTCGTACGGACAACGCGCGAGCGACCACTTATTGGCCTGTTCTCTACTCCAGACAATTCGCCGAAGCGAGCAATAGCACGATAAACGAACATTCTTGATATTCCAAGTGGTTTTAGCAACTCGAAAATTTGGCCAGCACTCTTTCCGCACTTATGCAACGCTATTACGCCGACTCGATTCTCTTTAACGCCCCACTCCATGTTAATAGATTGCAAACTGAAACCAAACTGACTAGTATTCTTCACTAATCAGTGCATGTTTTCTGAAAAAAAAGTTAACGGTTCTATTCCCGCAAGAAGTTTTGAACGATAAGCGCTGGAAATTGTGTAACAGAACATATGGCAGGACTCTGTAGTAATAAATAAATAGCCTGTACACAACCATATTGTGCAGCATGAAATGTTGAAACATTTAAATCGTCGTTAAGTGGAAGTCACGCGTATTCCAAATATGATACTTTTGTATTGTAACGACTACGAATTATCTAAATCGAATCGATGGTGTGGATCAAACCGATTATATCCTTCCGAAAGCCTATTCTATATTTCCATTTATAAGGAGATACAGCATTGAATAACACTCAGGCCCACAGTTTCGAAAATATGTACAAGATTCTACGACACCAAATTACAAGAAAGTGTCTTTTTTAATGTTCGGTTTCATAAAACAAATTATGCTATGAATCAACAAATATAAATATAGTCCAAGCTGAAAATTAAAATTCTGTTGCACAGATCTTCATAAATGTTAATAGCTGTAGTTCATCCTTGTTCGGCGAAATATTTAGAATACTCGAAATTTGAATTTACATTACGTTGTTTAGACTAATAAGTTTGTTCGTCATAATATAAATCTTGTTCTTTTGAAATTGGTTGTGTATCATTGAGATAAATAACAGCAGAGTTTTTTTTAGATATTGTTCTAAAATTATAAAAATTTATCGCATGCTATGGAGAAGATTTTAAAATTTACTCGGGGATTTTAATAACATAAATATCCTATTACATAGCAGGTTCTCATTATTTTTCTATGTACAGATGGAATCATACATCTTGCAAACAGGTTTATAACTTAACATAGTAGAAATATGGTATTGAATAAAATGAGCCTCAAGCACCAGTTAAGAAATGATCAGACCGGTTCATTGTAATTCCAAGAAAAATGGATAAATGCTCGTTCCATTTTTAGGCTCACTCAACAGGACCAGGACCTACAGGTGTAACGAGTGTCATAGTTTGAGGAGCATTTACAGGACTTGTCAATTACTCGAAGTGTTCGTTGGACAACACCGAGGTGACCGCCGCTCAAATAATGATAGAAGGTTTTGTGTAGGGGTTGAACCTGGAATCATGCGAACGATAACCGCGTGCACCAACCATCGCGCCATTGTTGGTCACCCCATCGGTGTAGAGAAAATCCAAGTTGATATGGAGAAGTCAAATAAAAATTGATATAGAAAAAAATCTGAAGTTGAGAAACTTAACATCATATACATAGATATTGAGAAAATACATGGTGACGCACCAATCGTGGTACAATAAGATGTAACTTAGAATACAACATCAAATTAGCTAGTAACTATTAATTTATAACGCTCAAATTATTTATTTTATTTATTTATTTATTTTACTTATTTATTTGTTTCACTTATTCATTTATTTTTTTTTTATTTATATTATATACATAACTAACTTTCTCATTTATTTACGCATATGCGACATCTGATTTGAAGATTATTGTGATCTGAAAGGTTGAAGTCGGGATCGTCCCAACTATTGTTTGAATGGATTACTTCAATTCAGTCAAATTCCTTGGTTTCGTTTTGTATACCTCTTGCTCGACATAACCCCATAATAAATCGCAGTCAGATCAGGTGACCTTGGGGGGCTAGCAGAAAGTGAAGTTTCTGGATATTAATTTTGTTTAACCGGTCTACGGGTTCAATTGCTCCATCTTGCTGGAACCAAATGTTATTGAAACGGATAGGCCTTTAGCGCAGTTCTAGGTAAAAAAACTCGTTTAATACCTTTAAATAACGGTCCCCCCCATTGGCATTGTGTTTGTAGCTCCTGCGCCACATTAAAAACAAAATTTGAAGGCAGGACTACATATACATTTGGTACTAACAACATATGTGCTTCAATCCCATCATGATTTTCTCAGTCGAATTAGATAGAAGACAATGGAATCTCAGGAGGAAAATGAAGTTACAGAATATATGGAATTAAGAGAATGTAATTTTGAAACAAATCTAATTCTTACTATAAGTTTTCCAGTTTTAAAACAACCTTTCTCGATATCAAATTTTTGTTTCTAAACATTAGTCGTATATTTCTTGCCGTATAGTATCAAATTGTCAAATAGAATTAGTTTATTCTTAATTTCAGTTTTCTCTATATCGCTGTTGCCGAATATTAATTTGAATCTTCTGAGCGATGACCTGGCTTTTTAATACCAATTATTATTTTCTTAACATTAATTGCGATTTCTCGATACCAAATATTTTTTTTTTCTCAGAATCAATATTTCTTAATATGAATATGCATTTTCCAATATAAATCTGAATTGTCTCAATGTGACTTTGATATTTCTTAACGTCAATTTATTTTTCTCAATACATAATATTTTCCTAACTTCTGTTAGTAACCCATCAATTAATATTTTATCAATATTAATTTGTTACTCATAAATAGTGCTGAGAATATACCAACGTGGAATGGTAGTAGTACAGGGTGGGTCACATGAGTGTTGACGATTTAATTCTTCAATTTCTCGGTAATGCGTGGCGCGGGGTGGCGGGGGGATATGTTGTTCGCTGCGCCGCTTCCTGGAAATTTAGTCGCCATGGAGCCGTACACGAGAGTGCAGCGTGCATTTTGTGTCCGAGCGTATTACGAAAACAATAAATCAGTGATTACTGCACGACGTTTGTATCGGCATGAACACGGTTTACACGATTTAAGTGAAGTTCCAAGCTCCAATGTGATACGAAAATGGATCAGAATGTTCGAAACAACCGGCTCAACAGTACCAATTACGGTTCGTGGTCGCCCAGTTTCTGCAAGATCAGCCGACATTGTGGAGCGTGTTCGTGTTTCAGTTCAGCGAAATCTGCAACAGTCAACACGTAAGAGAAGTCAGTCTTTGGATGTCAAAAGAACAACTTTACGACGAATTTTGAAACGCGATTTGCATTTGAAGGCTTATAAGATTCAGATAGTCCAAGAATTAAAACCCGGTGATGCCAATAACCGACTTAACTTTGTCAATTTGATGCTAGAGCGGTTCAACAATTTCAACAACGTGATTTTTAGTGATGAGGCCAATTTTCACCTTAATGGCCATGTGAACAAGCAAAATTGTCGGTTCTGGTCCGAGACTAATCCCCGACGCTTGCATGAACGTCCACTTCACAGCCCTAAGCTTATCGTGTGGGCTGGGATAACGTCAACCGGTATTATTGGACCATACTTTTTTTAAGAAGATGAAAGAGGGCATGCGTTGACGGTTAGAGCAAACAATTATTGCAACATGCTAGCAGACTTTTTGGTGCCAGCTTTGCAAGAACTTCAAGGCAATACCTCGAGGATGTGGTTTCAACAGGGTGGGGCCACATGTCATACGGCTAGGGTATCCATAGAGCTGCTGAAAAATGTTTTTCCTGGAAAACTCATTTCGAAAAGGGGGATATTGAATGGCCCCCACGTAGCCCCGATCTCTCTCCATGCGATTATTTTCTATGGGGCTACCTCAAATCGGTAGTCTACGAGAATAATCCGACCAATTTATAGCAGTTGAAGAGGAACATTATTGTCAACGAGTTTTCCAAAATTTGCGACTTCGGTTCCAAGAGTGTCAAGCAGCCGAGGGAAGCCATTTGGACAACATTATTTTTAAGTCTTAAAAATTCCCATGCTTCTACTTTTTAAAAATACAAATCTATTTTTTTTATGTTCCGTAGTTTTTTTTTTTAATTGAATATTTAAATCGCCAACACCCTTATGGCCCACCCTGTATAAAGAGAATGTTGAAGAAGGTAGATGGGAAAGAAAGTGAAAGCAATTCACACATGTCTTCCCTGGATACTAGTGAAGTTATCAATCACGTGGCCACTGATTACAAGCCAATACAGACCGTCTGAGAAGAGCAAAAAGCCCATATTATCTGTTGGAAAAAGTTGAGGCTATGTAGACAATGGCCTCCCGAACACGGCATACGTCTCTTTTGAAGTGATGGGCGTAGCGTAAAAGAAAAAATTCCATCCTGAAACTGCGTTTCTATCTGAAATCGCTAATTCTGCAATTAAACGCGTCAAGCCTCACAGACCGATATATGTAGGCATCATTGGCAAAAGACTGCGGGATGTTACTGAAACTTTCTCAAGAATTAAGGTTAAGGTCTTAAGTATTAATGCTAAATTATTTCTTTCAAAGAAAAAAAGAGAGTTCGCTTGGTACGCTATGTGAACGTTGGCAGCTATTGTTTGGGAGTACTGAATGAATGGCCAAAAGGCTTTAAATTAAAAGACTGTTCAATAAAATGAAATGAAATGAATTAATCTACCTCCAATCCGTTGTGAACAAAACGGATAATGTTAGCATGGAGACAAAGAGAAGAATATTGTTTGCTAACAGATATTGCTATGGGCTAAGCAAGCGATTCATTGATAAAGCCCCCTCTCGACACACGCAAATCCAACTGTACCAGACTTTGGTTGTTGTCCCTCTTGTTGCATGGTGCACCACCATCATTAACCGAGAGTATTGATGTCGCATGAACAATGAGCTATATACCTACATAGACTTGGACAAGCGTAAACGCTATTGAAAATAATATTTCGGAACGCATTTCTAACGTCACTAAAACAAGTCTGGTTTTATCGGTTTCCGATCTTGGGTCGTAATTTAATTTGTTCATTTCGAATGTACCATTTGGTGGACGACGCTATTCATGGTTTATGGCACAATATGGGCCAAACATCAGGATTAACAATTAAATGTTTGCTTCAAAAGTGGGTTTGGTTTTCCAATTATTGCTCAATTCTAAAAACAAACTGTGTAGCGTACGTATTGGTATTGGCTGTTCTCAATCTTGCTTGGGAATTGCGCTGTCCCATGTTAAAATTTGTTATTTTTATAATACAAATAAGCATAGTAGTGTTGAAGCGGAACATGAAGGAGTTGATATATAAATATCATACGTGCCATATGTACTCATTAACGTTCGAATTAGTCTGATGGAAAATCGGGCCCGTAACTATTTATTGTAGTTGGAATTTAAATGTATAACATGATATAAATATTTCGATAATTAGCATTAAATTTGTGGACGCAATGAGAGCTGATTTATGTCGATTTGGCCAAGTCGGTTTAAATCGTTCATGTTGTTGCCATTACGGTGACAAATTTCTACACGGTTTTAATTTCTGTGCTGGTCAAAGGTTGCAATCATTTTTCAAAGTTGCAGTTTTTAAAATATGCAGCTGAAACGGCAGTCGTTCTGCACCAGAATGCGTATTTTTATTGTATGGGTAACCCGCACTCAGATTTGGAAAAACGGTTTGTAGGCGAAGCAATTTCTTTAAGAGGTAAGCAGACATTTTTGTATAACCCAGTGCTTATGAACCGTTCGAGTAACGGAGTAAGCGACAGGTCTGATAAATCTTCAGCATCGTCGTTCAACAACAGGAAGGTCTTTCATATTTTACTTTTTAATAACTCTTTTTGAGTTCTATAATAAAAAAAATAAATTTAATGATCAAAAATTATTTCTATTTTTAAAAATCAAACTATTAATTGTTTTTTGTTTAAAAAAAATCGGAAACAAAAACTAGATTTATTTCTTTATTTTGGGAAAGCAAACGCCGTAACACAAAAGTAATACGAAGCAACAAAATGGTGGGGTATACTGAGCTCAACATTTTTCAAATGCTACAAGTACTGAATGCATAATGTATGAAAACAGTTTGCTTGTCCCCGCTGGAATCGCGGCGCCGCTGTATTTGAAACTGTTTACATTGTTGTAGGCTATCTTTTATACACCTTTCGTTTTATTTACAATAACGGTCGGCCTTCATTTTACTGCGCCTATCCAGCAAAGCCTCGTGTAGTGTACCCTTTTCTTTTGCCATTTCTAAAACCTTGATGTCATCTTTATTGATTTTCAACTTTTTGTCTTGAAACTTTTGGAATTTTTTGCTATAACATAAAAGCACGAAGATAAAATCAACTTGCTGACGTTTATAAATAGTATATAACTTACACGTAATTTTTTTCAACTTCGGCCAAATCTCCTTGCTCTTCCTGAGGCTCCTCGTCTACAACTGTTTCTCTGGGGTTATTGCATCGTACTTGACAGATTTCTAGTGGTGTCACCTTTCTCCGCAATGCCACACAGGCATCATCCTCGGGGTCGATAGACATAAAGAAACCCAACTCTGAAAGCAGAGCCATTTTTCCATCTTCAAAGACCGGTTCCCACTGTTCCATACTGCCAACAGCTTCAGAACGTCCTGTAACCATTCCATCCTTTTCTATTTTCATATACTTGTCATATCCTGACTTAAACGAAACCTTGCGGTCATTGATGGGAAATGCGGTGAAGATTTCCTCAGGATCCGGACCCTCCCCCTCACGGTGTGGTGGTCCAATAGTAAAGAGGCCGTTGTCAAGCGCCTTAACATATGTCCTGTCCCCAAATTGTATAGCAACGGGTCCCGAAATTTCTGAAGTTATTTTGGCTTGCCACCATCCACCGTGTTTTAAGGCGTCCTCGTCCACTTGGGTCTTACGCTTTTTATGTTTCTCATCTTTGTGTTCTTTATCCTTTTTTCGTTTTTTGTTTTTTCTGAAAAAGATTAAATAGTAAACAATATTCTAGACATATTCAGTACCTACTTGTGTTTTTCTCCTTTTAAAACTAATTTGCCAATTCTAACTTTATCATATTCCGAAGACATTTCGTTAATTCTCCCAATGCATTTGTTTACCATAGAGTTAATTGTGCTGAAGTTGCCACATGTTTGCCTAGTTGTTTATTTTCTGACCAGTGATGATATATTGTTTGTTTGTGTACCAAACTACTGTACAATGTTTTTATCGGTTTAAAGTGGACAAACGTAACTGGGAAAAATGCAAATTTTTAGTATAGCAATTTAATTAAATTGTGCAGAAATAGGGCTAAGTTTGTCAGTTGTGCGTAAAGACTGATGCTATACTGACTTCTCACATTAAAACTTCATACAAAAAATTGTCAAATTTGAAGCTGTTTCCATCGGCCAGTATTACGTTTTTCACGAGGAAACCTTTCCAAAGTGGTAACAACAACGTTGTTTTTTTGGTATCAAACTCTGATACCGTATACTTACTCCAATACCAAGCTTTAGCAGATAGGGCTTTTTAGCTGGAAAATTTTGTGAATTTTACAAATATTTTACTTAAGATTAAGAATTATTATTACAGCGTTTTGTTACAATAACGAAATTTTACGTTGGATACTGCCGTACTATATTAGGTCAGTTCACTAGAGTTGCCAGACCACCAGAACTGTGATTCTACACTCAGCTCACAGCTGTCATCTTTATTTTTCCTTTGGCGTATAAAGAAATTGAAGCACAAAGCAGAAAATAAAAATAGCAACGATATTTTGCGGAAAAATAAAGAAATAGAAGTACGAAAGAGAGGACGGAGTGTAACCAAGGAGAAGGAAATTTACGTTTTTTTTGTAGCTAAAACAAATAGAACATTTATATTTTTTATAAACCCAAACGACGGCAGAGCAGCACATTTGAAGTCCTAGAAAAAAATGGTAGGTTCTTCCATCGTGGCAAGGAGACACGACAAATATGTGAACCAATCATAAAAGAAAAAAATAGAAAGTTATGACAAATAATAGGCAGCAAAGTAACCGAAGAAGAAGACGTAATGGAATTAATAAAAATGTGCAACGAAAATAATAGATTTTCCACAAGAACAATGTCGAATAAGATTTATGCAATAATGTTGGGCAAATTATGCAAAATTCATTATGCCTTTGGGGACAGAGAGTGGCTGAAGCCATGAAGGGCCTATGTGACTGTGCAATGCGATTAATAAATTGTGAATTCCTTTCTTTTCTCGCTCGCAGAACAAATTGAAATCCACACAGAAGGATAAAGTGAAAAAGTTCATATCCTTAACACAGACGGGCGAACAAACGGCAATTTACTGTTTGCAACAGAATGACTGGAAGTTGGACTTGGCCAGTGATAACTATTTCCAGAACCCAGAATACTATTACCGCGAACTCGATCGCAAACGAATCGAGCAGCTGTTCATGCGCTACCGTGATCCCAGCGACTTCCAGAAGATCACTTCTGAGGGTATTATACGATTCTTAGATGATTTAGAACTTAGCCCCGATTCGAAGTTGGTGCTAATTATTGCCTGGAAATTTCATGCCGAGGTCCAGTGTGAATTCACCCGCGAGGAATTTGTCAATGGCATGAGCGAGTTGGGTGTCGATAGTGTTGATAAGTTGAAAGCAAAGTTGCCCCTGCTGGAAATGGAATTAAATGATTTGGGAAAATTTAAGGACTTTTATCAGTTCACATTCAACTACGCAAAGGATCCAGGTCAAAAGGGCATCGACTTGGATATGGCTATTGCATACTGGACCATAGTATTGAGTGGACGTTTTAAGTTTTTAGATCTATGGTGCAAATTCTTGAAGGTATGTATTATACTTGCAACCCACGCTCCTAGAACATGTGGAAATGTGATGAGGAAAGTATGTTAGATATATTGATTGCTTGAAAATTAAACAAAACATTTGTCTCATCACCTACTAAAGGAGGCACAGTCCGATTATTTGTTTGTCAACCAATTTTGTTGATTGATTTGTATGTTATCTACGACCAGAATCGTGACGCAAATGGAGTTTCCATTTTTCTGCTAATTGGAAAAAGTCTTTTATTAAGAAATATATATAATACAACTTTTTTTGCAACAAACTTTGTCCTAGAATAAATTTTGTTTTCAGCAAGAAATTTTAAGCTATTGCTTAGCAAAGTTTGCATATGTCATACATATTTATTTTACTAAGGCGAATACCAAACGTTATCAAGAAAACTTACAAAAACAAAGTGTAGTCTTACCTAGATTTGATTTATATATCTATCTTGAGCTTGAGGGAAAAAAGAGCCCTAGAGGTCTCAAGTTACGGTATCTTTAGGCACCGCGGCTCTCAATGGACGTTTTTCTACTTTTACCTTGGCTTTCAATGTTTGGAAACAAATCTGCAAGGAGGGCATGCTTTTTTTTTAAGGTCTGGCTCAATAACGTACATATGTTTCAGTCAATGATCGGATGCGTCAGAAGAATGCTAAGAACTTTGGAAATCGACGTTTAACTGGTTCGTAGCATCAGACTTTTTTGCTGAGTACATGACGCACGGCGCCAGATATCCTTTTATCGATGATAGAACCTATCTTTCGATGTCTATCAATTGGTCCATTTGCTTTATCCGAAGGTTCTTAGTAAATAGCAAGGCATGCTGAATTAGTGACAGAAAAAGATTGTGCAATTCAACGACTTGTTTAGTCAATAATAATGTTAGTTTGTAATCATTGTGTGATTTCTGATGTTTAATGTGATCAACTTTCTACTACCCTTTCTACCGACCCTGAGGGATCAACATGCTGCAGCTCTGTTTTTTTTAAGGTATCTTTTTCCCTTTTAATACATAGTTTATGCCGTTAATTTCCGCGATTTCCCCATTTGTGTTTCCATCACGAACTGCTAAGTTGTGTTTGCAGCATACTGTTTGTATTTATCATCAAACTTCCATTCTTTGCTGAAGACAGACCTTTACGATCGCTTTTGTTTCTTACTTTCTGGCAAAGTTGTCAGGCTTTACTTCCATTCTTAGACCGTTCTGTAGTCTCTAAAGTACGAGTAGTTATACGTTTGTATGGATCACACGCGCATTCGAAATACTAGCTTGCTATGTGATTAATTCGTTTGCTCGTCTTGAGATCAGAAATAACCAATCGCCGGATTGAAACTAATCAGTCTAAAACCATCATCGGTAATGTATCAAGTAGAGTGGAATTTCTCAATTGTGGTTCCAACGGCTCTTTATTGGGCAGTAAGCAATAGATGTATGTGCCTTTCTTTTTCAACATCTTATAATGTTGGTGCAAGTTTGTGGTCCCTGCTGGAAAAAGTGTTAATCTTTGACATGATTGCGTTTTGTTTTCTGAAAGCGTCGCAATAGAAGAGTGAAAAACATTAAATTTTTGCCCAAGCCAAGAGGCGGCCCAAAAATCGCCAGTAGTCTTTAATTTTTGGCATTGCTTGGAATGCTTAAGTTAAAAGTGTTTAGGTGTTCTGCAGCTTCTGTATTGCAACTTATTTTTGTAGAACAGGCGAATATGTATGCTATGCTCATCATTCCTTTATCAAGTGAATTAAATATCTTTTCTTAACATATGTGTTTTTATAGAGAAATGATACACTACTTTTTCATTAATTTTTCTGTGCAAAAATTGTATTATTTAGAATGAGCACGACGGCATTTTCTTTACAGAAATCACAATTAGTCTTCTGTCGGCAAGCTGCAAATAAGCTTATTACAGAACGTCAATCTGATGGGGAAAATGGCTATTTGATGTGCCACAATCTATTGTCATTTTGTATACACATTCCAAATTCATGCCATACTGCGGGGCAATTGTAATAGGTATTAAAATTTTAATTTTTCGCATGTCATTGTTCTGTCCATCTCATTCTCTGTGTAGCAGTGATGTGAGCCTGATATTTGTCACAAAAAGATTCTGGTTGTGTGCTCTTGATGATTGGGATATGAAATAAATATCACAATAAAGATTAATCATCAATTAAAAACACATCCTTTTGAACACCATGAATCAAAAAAAAAAAAAAAAAATTACTAAGTATTACTAAATTACTTTAAAGCTTTAATTAGATTCAATACGTTATGTTGGCTAATCGCCCTTAAGGAACAATTGTCCCAAGTAATTTTAAATGGTAGCGTCTAATATATTGAACTTATGTGGTAGGCCGTTGTCGTCGTCGTTGTCGTTGACAGAAATAGAATAACCTGAACCTTTACGTTACATAATGTTTAGCACTATTGGGAGGAAGGAAGATTTTCAGAACAACTTTATTTTTATTTTATACTATTTTCATATTTGCAATTTCATAATTTCAGGAAAAACACAAACGTTCAATACCAAAAGATACATGGAATTTACTACTCGATTTTGCCACTCATATTGATGATAATATGAGCAACTATGACTCCGAAGGAGCCTGGCCAGTGCTAATTGATGATTTTGTCGAATGGTGCCAAGAAAATCGCCAGCTTTTACAACATTACCTGCAAGCAAATTCAGCCCTAACATCATCGTCATCACCTCAGCAAATGCAGCAGTCTAGCAGCCAGAAGAACATATCGAATAGTTTTCAAACGTCAGCGCACAGTACAAATATGAACTATGGCTAACGTTTGTTTGTTTGAGATGTGTATAACAGCTAAAAATGAAACATATTTTAAATTATTTTTACTAAACCGAAAGAAAGAAATATAAAATAAAATTTTGCTTTTACTCACTCTATGAAAGTGATGAAAGAAATAAAATGATAAGAAAGTGGAACAAACTCCCCCCATTTGCAACAAGTAAAAACTCCAACAACATTAAATAATTCTAATGAATTGTAATGATAATATAAAATAGTGACGTAACGTAATGAAATTTACCTATTTAAAATATGTATTTAGTTAAAGAAAACAAAAAATAACAAACATAACGTGTCATAGAGATGCGTTTTAAAAAAATATATATATATTTCAAAACCAGATAAAAAAAGAATTACGAGAATTGTTTCCAAACACCTTGAAATGGGTTATGTTCTATTTATAATTCGCATAATTTGTTTTTTTTTTATTTTATATTTCCCTGTAATTTGTATTCCTGTATTTTTACTATGAATTTTCGAAGAACATTTCGTTATATTTGCACCTTCATTTCCTCACTCTATTATAAATTTATCCTGCCTCCTCCGCTCTATTGTATTAAGTGCTGTAGATTTAAAAACCAGATATATATATAAAACATTTTTTGCTTTCCTGTATGTATAAATAAATAAAAATGAATAGTTTTTAAAATAAAACAAAATAATGCTAATTCATCAATAAAAATCAAAAGTTTATATACATGTTTTCTATTCAAACATTCAATCTGGGACTATAAGGAGACTGAAGTATAAATGCAAGTGTTTAAAAGTATTAAAGTAGCTCCACACTTAAACATTTTGTATGGACTTTTGCTGACTCGATAGATATTTTATGTAGAAATACAGTTGCTAGAAACCGTTAAAGTGGCAGTACTTCACAAGATAATGTGATTGCGAACGTGAAGTTGTGGGCACATATTGGTGGCGACTTCTTTATATACACTATGCTAATTGAAAATATTACCACGCTGAGTACCAGCTAACCATCAATGAGAATACTGTGAGTGAAATTGATGAGGAAAACATCTATTCTATAATATGTTTGTAACAATTGGAAATATTTAACTGAGATCTCATATAAAATATATATTACTCATTGATTGTTATTGTTTGATGAAATTTCAAACGTAGATTCTTATAGTCATAGCCAAGCAAATTCCAAAATTGAATAATCTATTTGGTATACAAGAACTGAGTTTACTTACATCTAGGAAATCGGCGTTTTTATGAATTTGTTCCACAACAATGGTTTTTTAGCCATTTCAGCTCAGATTCCGAGATTTGCGGGAAAATTAGGTGGTTTTACATCCGCCTTCCCCGGAAAAAGTTTTTTGTGATTAAATATCAATCAGCGTTAGCTTTTCTACGATTTCAATGAGTTGAAATAGAATCTTCGCATATTGTTGATATATACAATGAAGAAATAAATAAAAGGAAGATTTCCTGCAAAGCGTTAGAACCGTCCGTTCCTTCACTGTTTCAATTATTTCTGTAAAGTTTGTAATATGTGTTCACAGCATGAACCTCTAACAAATTTTTAGCTATAGAATATTTTTAGGATTTTAAAAGCTCAGTATTGCTTCAAAATCATTTGTTTTCCCCCCTATAATTGTGATCGTTCACTACTAAGGCAAATACTATATAAAAAATTGAAAAACTACAAGAAAAAAACTTAAAAATTACAAATTATTTAAACATTTTTGGAATCACTTCAACGATATTTCTCGGTCTTCTTAACTGCTGTAGTCTCCGGTGTTAACCACCATGCACTTGTATCACCGTCTGATTTCACCTAAAATACTCACGATATTGAACAGCGATATCCTACCTAACCAAACTCAAAGAAAGCTGCACAGCACTGAGATATGTACCACCTATTCCAACAGAATCGCAAGTGCTACATCTCGAAAACTGTATTTGAGCATGGAAAACCCCAGCTAAGAGAAATACAATTGAATAACAGCAAATGTGTTGGTTTATTAAAAACTTATTTTTATTCTCTTGTTTTATAAAAATGTTGTTTATAGTATTTTTTAAGTAATATGTTTAATGTTTCGATAAGAAGGCCGGGCGATAAAATTAATGATGCGATAACTACAAAATACGTATGACATTATGCGATATATTATATACTCATAAAAATACACTAGACAACAAATCTTACAAAAAAATAAAGAATTTAATTTAAAAATATAAAAAAAAAATTGTTCCTTTTTTTCGGAGCAATGCATAAAAACCGATGAAAATTTAAAACCAATATATGGAAAAATATTGAAGTATAGAAATAGAGAAAATACATGACAAAAATTTGTTATGTGTATAAATAAAAACTGAAATCTGACGTTTTCACGGCGGTGGGGACAACCAGCTCCATGCCCTTTAAACAAAAGTAATGAAAACAAATTGCAATGAACTCTTTACATATTGGGACACACGTAGTTCCAGCGGTGTTGAATAAACAATACATTAAAAAAACATCTTTTCTAACATTTTACTAAGTTTCTCGTGAGCATAGCGTAACTTTTGGTATAGATCCTTGGAACAGCCATGCTGAATCACGGTTGAGAAGCGATAAGTACGAAAATTCTTTTCATGATCCATGTAGGTAATGGCGCTCATTCGGGGGCACATAATGATCTTCATATGATCGGAAAAATTAAGCTGTAAGTAAACAATGATTATAATAAAAAAAAAATAAATATTTCAATGGGCGATAGAGACAGATTGAGGGAATTATTTCTAATCGAAATCAATACACCAATAATGAAAACGTAAGATTTTTCCGTGTTGATGTCGACTTCATAATCAAAGTTAAAAAAAAAATATAAAAATAAAAAAATTCGGAATTCCCTACAAAACAACAACCGCAATTCGGCCTATTAATTCTGGAAAACGTTCAAACTTACCTGCACTGTGCCATTGGTTAGATGCATGACAACAGCGCATGTGGTTCTAAACCAGGAATGTAAATGCGGCATGCGTGATATTTGGTCAGATTCGAA
Source organism: Philornis downsi (assembly GCA_019455685.1). Lineage (NCBI taxonomy): Eukaryota > Metazoa > Arthropoda > Insecta > Diptera > Muscidae > Philornis > Philornis downsi. The sequence continues at coordinate 706,724 of JAHXMU010000074.1, forward strand.
ATTCACGTTGTTGGCACCAGCCTTAACCAAATGTTCGGTCATGTAGCGTTTGAAATAGGACAGTAATTTCATTTTTTTATCCAAAGTTTTGGAGTAGTCGGTGGTAGTCATATACGATTCCTTGCCGTCTTTATCAATAAAATGAACATTGCTATAAAAAAAATTATAGTGATGAATTACATTTTTGAAGCATCGTTCGTACAACTTACAGTTGATTCGGTAGCAATATGAGCTTTGTAGTATCATTAAACATTACACCAATGCCCTCATCACACAGTTGATATCCGAAACCATATTTATCACTATAATCCACCCATTTCGAGATCCAAAATAATGGCTGTGCAGCAGGATCTGTATTCTCATCGCCCAAATTGCCTTGTAAAAGTCGTGGCTGCAAAAAAAAAAATAGTAATCTATTACTAAACTAATAACTTTCGTGTGTATTATTTAGATTTCAATTACCTTAGCGTTTATAAGATTTGTTAATTGCTGATAGAGACTCTCAATATCGCTGCGATAATCTTCATTATGACGGCAAACCGAAGCCGAGGCTGTTATGGCGTCATGTAAATTATTTTTAAGGAAGGTCGATTCTAAGCGAGTGTCATCCTTGACGCCGTTCAGTTCAGTCAATGGCTTGCGGTGAACATTTTCATGATCTGCCGTCTCATTAAGCTCCAAACGTGGCGCCATGGTTAAACAAGAGCTAGGCAAAAACATCGGCACTGGTGAGCTGCTCAAGAACTCAAAACGCAAGAGGTCAGTAATGGTGGGACGATTTTCTGGATTCGATTGCAGCATGGATATAACCATTTCAGCCGCAGACTTACGTAGATAACTGGGTACACGATATTCGCATTTTTTGATTTTGGAATAGGTATCCTTTAAAGTCTTTGTCTCAAACGGTGGTTGACCCACCAAAAGTGTGTACATGACACAACCAATTGACCAGATATCGACTTCATATGAGTGACCTTTCTTTGTTAGAATTTCCGGTGCTATGTAGTTCGGAGTGCCACACAAAGTTTTCTTTCGTTCACCCTCATATTCAATACGAGTGGCCAAACCAAAGTCACCAATTTTCACATGGAGCAGATCATTAAGGAACAAATTGCCCAATTTCAAATCACGATGTATTATGCGGTTATCATGTAAATATTTCACACCCTGAATGATTTGGTATATGTAGTAGCGGCATTCATATTCTGTAATAGTTTTTCTACGTTTGTGCAACTCCATCATGGACTAGACAAAAATGAAAATAAATTGCATAAAGGCAAAGAGTGTAGTAAATCATTTTGCATTTCTTTTGGGGGGTGCATCTACTTACTCTTTTCTTGCACAATTCCAGCACAATATAAATATTAAAGCTATCCTCAAAAAATCCATGGAACTTGACAATATTTTCATGATTTAGACTCCGGTGGATGGTAATCTCCTGAGTCATTTTCTCCTTTTGATTGTGTTTCATCATTAGCTTTTTGGAAACTATTTTACCAGCATACACATCGTTCGTAACCACATCGATAATTTCGTAACATTTTGCGAAACCGCCCTTGATTTTTTCATAAAATAGGAAAGTCGATTAGTAGATGGTAAAATCAAGAAAGTTTGGTGTAATAGAAAGGAGCGTGAAGGATTTGGAAGGATTGGATTTGTCAAACTAGGTTATTTTTGGGGTTCTCTGCCTTAGAACGTATTCTAGAACGGCGGAAGTACATCTTATGGAGTTGATCGCAAAACTAAAAAAATGTCATTCTCTTATTCCCAAACCAGGTGGGCCAACAATAAATAAGTCACTCTAAATTCTATTTTTTAGACTCTGCGGTAATTTTTAAGTTTATTAAAAGCTCAAAAAAATTTGTTAGAAGCATTTAATTTAAATGACATTTAATGAATATAACTTTAGTCTAGCTTCCGTCATATGCTAGTGTTTCAGACAATACTAAATACAATGCTCAAAACCTGAATAGATTTGCACAGATATACTAAAATCTACTTGCCCCAATACTATGAGGACGTGGTAAAGGAAACTCGTAAGTTTAAAAAGAAAATTGGCCGACAAAGGTGTGGGAAAAATCGTATACATGCAGAATTGCCATAATACAGTATTCCGAAATTTAAGGTAGTTTCTATAAGGGATACTAGAAAAGTCGAAATAAACTAATAGTTATAAAATGATTAGATTGGCTGAATTTCTTTTAGATGTGGATTAACAATTCTTAATTAAAGGCGAAAAAATGATATTTTCCAATCTGCATCCTTGCATAGAAAGTACCAGAAGGTCCGTAGAGCCAAGAATCTTTTCTATGCGCCGTTCAACACATTTCTGTGCGAAAAGTGTCATACATATTTTGAACTTTCCAGCGAAGTTCACTATTCCCAATCCGAGATCAATTTTGACATACCCAGTCTTTGTTGGCCACACTCTGCACCTAGGTTATTAATAACGCATAGCATACATCATACCATAAGTTAAAACAAAAACTTGGCACATTGACGAAAATAAAATTACTTTAACCGCCCCATAGGTGTTTCTTATATTTTAATAAGATGATCTGGATTCTATATAAAGTTAAAATCGCCCATAGGAAGCTCCATCAATTGAAATAGTAACATAATGTCTTGAAATCAAGTGCGAAAAATATGCATAATTCGTTTGCGGTACGTATATTTCTCAAACGTATATTTTTTAAATTCGATCACACAACTCTCACAAACAACCCTGATTTTAACGAGTATTTACAAAACCAAACAAACAAGGGGTTGTGAGATGACAACACGAGAGCCAGCCGGCAAAGGACACCACACCAAAGGAGTTAAAATAACAGATCTTGAAAATTGTAGGGAACAGCCAGCTTGCTCCTTGTCTGCCCAGCACTTTTTCAATTATTTCACGTTTTTGACTTACCTTTCCAAAGAACCTCATACGTTTATAGGTTTTATTGTTGGCCGAGTCATACAGCCTCTCTGGTATATCAGAGGATTTATCATCGACTTTTGTAGCCATTTTTGCTCTCTGTTTCCTTCCTTTGGTGCACGAAAGCACAAGAAAAACAATATATTATTTTCAGGGCAAACGTCTCAGACAAAGAAAAACAAACGAAAGTTGACTTTTTCGTCTTGAGTTTTGATTCTTTTACAACAAAACTATATTAACAGGCAGCTACTGAGTTGAAAAGGAAATCTTTTGTCACAATGATCAGACTACTTCGATTATTAAACACAAAAGGAAACTCGATTGCTTCTAATAAATAACATAAAAACACCGCACAACAAACAGATTATTTCAATTTTCTTCTTCAACATTAATTTCAGTGCTTTTAAAACTCTCCGCGTCTTTCTCCAGCCTTTTCTTCAAACACAACTGCAACGCGGGCAAGCCAGCTCTCTACGTAGTCGACGAATGATTATACTCTTCGTTGCTAGTAAATTGTTGTTGCTGCGCTGCCCAAAACGATCAGTACAAAAGAAGACATGCGTGCGGGGCCGCAAAACAACAAATACAATGAGGTAAAACAACCGTTTGCAAGAATTCAAAATGTATCGAAAAAAAACCAAAAACACAGGCAGCGAGTAAAACAAAAACAAGTTAATAGGACTAAAGAGTTGCCAGAATGAATTAACCGCACTCGCTATTTGCGCCAAGCTAAGTGGATAAACAATATAGTTGTCTGCTTCACTCGCATGTGAAAATGCCATTTCTTCGTTATCAATGAAAAATTATTGTGTTGGCATTACCACTCTGCTTTATAGAGAAATTAATAAGTAACGTTGCCAGACAAAAATTTACGAGTTATAGGCTGTTTATGCTACCGCGAAACATTTTTGATTTTAGTCTGACGAAGAAAAAGGTGAATTTTAAGTCATTTAAGTTGGCGTAAGCCGACTTTTTAGATAAATCTAAAAGATGCCGAGTAAGTCGTCTAATTTTCACTGATGTATTTTCCGCTTATAGATATTAAACGTTGGGATTGAAGGTAAAACTCTGTTACAGGATATGAAAAAAAAAATAATAATTATAATTATGTTAGATTCACTAGATTAAACTACCTCCACTTTGTGTTTCATAACAAATCTACTGTTCTTCAGAATCGCGTTTGAAAAATGCTAATCATAACGTTTTTCGAGGTGGAAAAATTTTGTATTCTTGAATGAAAATTGAATGAGCAAAAATTTGCCCTTCACCTTTTCTGTGCCACAATTTGATTTGGCACAAATCATATACTTGTATCTCTATTTCTCGATTTTCATTTCATTTCATTTATTGAACAGTCTTGTAATTTAAAGCCTTTTGGCCAATGTTAAACAAATTACAAAATGCATAAAATAAATACTACTTGAATTTGAAAAACTAAATATAACTTAGAATATAAAATTAAATTAACTAGTAACTAATTACCTATAACGCTCAAATTGAAGTGCACCACAATGTAGGTAGATTTTGTATGAAAACGAGAAACGTTTGATTTGCCTGACCATCAGAATTACCTTTACGGAGAGATCAGTATCTCTTTTCCATATATACCATATAAAGTAATGTAGTATTACCACAGATAGTAAAGTAAATTGGAACTTGCTAGGTTTCCCTAATGATATAACTTCCATTGTCGGTTTTGCCAGTAATCAACAAAAGATCTAAAAATTATTCTCGTTAATCGAGAAGTGAACTGACAATTGATAAATAACATCCCAAATATATAAAAGAATTTTCGCTCTATTCATTGGAAATTTGAGCATGAGAAAAATAGTTTCCAAGTGGATTAAAAGCATCATATTGTTACAGTTTCGGAGCGCTGTTTACAGCAGGACCAAACATAAGTTCCAATCTGAGTGGAAAAGACTTTGTTAATATCACGCCAAACCGCACGTTTTTCATTCATCGATTACCTCCAAACCAAAAAAAAAATTCCACCAAAATCAAATTAAACCGGCCACGAAATATTAAAGAAGCATCGTATTGTATTGTCATCCCTTTAAAAGTACCCAACTGTGAAATCGAATTTTTTGTTTGTTACCGCTGCTCAGTTTTAATGCAATTTTTGAACGCGTTATTGGCCGAAGCATAATTATCTTTAAAAGTATACGTATGCACTCGACTGTGTTTTACTATGGGAGACACGTTCGGCTTTTCAGACATTAAATACCATTTAGGAACGTTTGTCTTCTACAAATTTGTGTATCGTCATTATAGTAATTTTCACCTTTAATGGTCTAGAACGAATTGAAAAACACGTATTTAATTTCTGGAATTTCCATTTTTTTTTGCTTTTTTTTTTTATTAAATATCTTAGTTTTATAAATTAAAATTACATTTTGTTGTTGTTGTTGTTTTTGCTTATCATTTCTTTCACTCAAATGACCGTATCTATATTACTACAATAGAATTATACTTCACGCTTATACTTTTTTGTATATTTTTTTGTTATTAAAGTAACTTATCCATACATAACGCATTTTACATCAAATCCATACAAATTACTTACTGACTGCCTTCTGTCTGTCTCGTCTGACTAACTGACTGCTTGATTGGAATAACGTTCGAATAAGGGGATAGATAAAGAGAATACAATGTGTGTATGGACTTGCGACAGACTGTAGTTTTGCTTTGCAAAAGATATCCTTTAATTCCAAATTGATATCATAAGGTTAGTTTTGTTTTTAGAATAAAAGTGTTATTTATTTTTCTTGTTTTGATTTGAGTTTTTTCTTTCTTGCTTTTGTTGTATATTTGTGTTATGGTTATTAATGAATTTTTAAGTTTAGTTAGATTTGATCTGATGAAGGATAAAGATGTTTTAATAAGCATTCATAAAATACCTTAAAGTTGAATTTGTGTATAACATTTCAATTTCAAATGTCAAACTAAAATAGATCTTTTGGAGGAGGAAGGAATTTAGGACGGTGCGGGAAGTACAGAACCAATGTTGTGTTGCTACTAAATTTAGTATGGTTTTTGTGGTGGTGGTTGTTGTTGTTGTTTTTGTTTGTTATTAATGATAATAGGGATTATACCAAAAATTTCAGCTTGATGTTGTACTCGTACAAGTCCGTTGCTGCCTTAACCATTCTACGAATTCATCTAACATCACCGGCCCTACAAAAAGAAAAAAAAAGAAGGAGTATAAAAACATTTATTCTTGGGCTGTACCCTCGTCGTGGACTTACATGCTCCATCGATATCGTAGTTTGTTAAATCATTATTTATAGTACGTGAAAATTCCAAAATGTTACACCATTGATCTTTATTTATGACTTTGTACTTCGATTGATCTAGGAATTGTGCAAACTGTGCATATAGAGGCCAATGTTTGCCAAGCAATAATTGAAGCATTGCCTTTGCCGTATTTATATCCATACTACGCTGATCGGAATCCTGAGAAAAACGATGAAATACTTTAGTAAAAATTTCATAATAAATTTACAGTTAGCTTAATTTTAACCGCACAAGAGATGGCTATACACAACGAAAACGATACATAATCAAAAAAATTAGGTATGGAATAGCTGTAAATCGCAAGTAAAATTTTAATTCAAAATGAAAAAGTCTAGTAAGTAAGGTAGACTGTCATTGTAAATCACATTTTCTGTATTCTTATTGACATTAAGATATACATGATTTTTATAACTTTAGTATTGTAAAATGTTATAATGTTTTTGTTATTGAGATGTGGGGAAGATATGTGGTAATATTGTAATTTAATTACATCGGTCTTAAAGCTCAAAATTCCACTGTTGAATAATGAACAGATCGATATTTTTCAGAAAGCGAATGCTAAAATGGAAAGGGAAGAAACTTTTCCAGATGAAAGCAAACTTTCAAACCTTCATTTATAGCATTTCACAGACCTTAGCAAACCTAAAAAGAGGATATCAAAAATGCAATTGCAAACCTGAAGTGCTCAGAAAAGTGGTCGGAAATTCTCTAAAACGAGCCCAAATGTTCTTCATCTCTGGTGCGACCACTTGACTGATATTATTTTCCTGACCTAACGAGAAAAATTTAAAGGCTCAGATAACTTTTATTCATCAACACAACCGACTTTTTTTATATACAAAAAAAGTTATAGCCCTAGAAATTGAGATGAGCACTTCTGCGCCACCTCATGAGGTTATTTTTGTTACCTTGTAGAAAAAATTATTCCACGTTCTAGAGATATGTAAGAACAATGTCTTGTTGGCGGATATTTTACGCTCGCCTTCTACACGAATGGCAAAGCAACAACTAACACCATTCGTAACCATAATAGCATCTGTTAATTAAGAACAAATACATGTTTCCTTTAAGAAATTATGTACACTTCTTGTAGGAAACCAGTCTGCAGAAAAGAGGCGGAAAATATTTATATATTATACCGTCTGCTCTAGCATAGAAACAGTTCAGAAACACAATTGGGCAGCAGAAAAATGTATTTCTCATGAGCGTTTTAAAAAGAGGGGTTGATTGTAACTCGAAATTGATTTTGTTTCAGAAAAATTCATTCAATTCATTCCCTCAATGATGGCGAGAAATATTAATTACAATTTATAAAGTTCTTCACTCATAAACCAGAAACCTGAAACTTTGTTAACTATTTTTTACATCAGAATTAATTCATTTTGGATTCATTAGTTTATTATAGAAATCAGCTAACATGCAAGTATGTTAGACAATGTTAAACATGTTCAACTGAAACAACATTTTTAATATTTAATTTGCATGGGTTTCCATGTAGAACGGGTTTCGTGTTTTGGACCTTATTTATTATTTTGTGGATTAGAATCGATACGTATTTGGAAGCAGTCCATAATTCCTTAGCTTATTACGCAAAATTCACTTCACAGAGAAGTGTTTGATACGAACTTTATGTTTAATACCTCATTTGCCCTGTCTTTGTAATAGAAGGCCGTCTATGCTCACAACAAATGTGCTCGTTTTAACTTAAAAAAAATTTGCGCATTCGTGTTTCTTACCACTTACCTTTGCAAAATCATAGGCATAACGATATATACTCTTGAATATATTTGGATCATTTAATATGCTTTTCAAGTAATCCAGTTTCGATTGCATTTTAGCTGCGGAGTCACATTCCAATTCAGTTAAACCCTTCAACCATTCGTACTGTGAAAAGAATCCCATCTGTGTGGCACCCATTTTATATGCCAATACCAACATAACGACATTTTCCGGTTCCACACCAATGTCTTCACAAAATTTTTCCATGCCATCGGGACCTTTAAGGAAATCAAAAGAAAAATTTAGACGAATTGTTAAACGGAGCATAGCCTAAAACGTGATCATACCAAGTTGATCTGGTTCATCGGGATTTGTGTACTCTCTAAACCATGCTAAGCATCTTTTATGACTGAATGTATCTTCGGCTCTTATGTGGCGTCTAGAAAATTACGAGTAGAAGTAGAAGAATATAGGTAGTATTGTTATCAATAAATTTTACTACAATTTCTGTACTTTTCCATTATATTTTTGTAAAATTTTGCAATAGTTTGTAAAATATACACAAAAGTTTTGTGTCTTTTGTTGTTGCTCTCTCTTTTGCGTTTGCTTTCTTTTATAGGGGGAACGCTAAAAATAGCTCGTGTTGTTGGTACTCTCGCACGACCAAAATACCTAAACAACTGCCAATTTATTATAACAATAATACACAAGGTGTCTTTTATTTCAAAATCATGGTCAAGAAATCTCCCTATCGGCAACAGATGTTGCAGAAAGACATATTGTTGAAACAAAAAGTGTTTGCTATATACATACATATATAACAGAGACATTGTATATGATCGGGCGAATTGCAAAATCTAAAAAGGACGAACAGAATATAAATGGACAATGCTATACTATGAAATAATTGGGATTGTTACCAAGAGATAGACGTGAAATAGTTGGAAAAAAATATCAAAATTGTGCCGTTGATTTTAAGAACCTGAATTTGTTAACTCAAAAAATATGTTTAAATCTTCAAAAGTGACTCATGTAAATTAGTCATGCCAATGAGATGTAATGATTTTGTTACGATATTAGAATCTTCTTTGTAATCAGCTGTAATTTCGAGCAGCAAGTTAATAAAGCTTTAAATCGGCTAAAGCTTTAATGTCATTCTTTGTACTTCGATATGTTCATAATAAGTTGGTTTATAAAAAAAAGTGTGATCGTAGGATTTAGCTTCAATACAGATATCTTTCTTTCCTTGAACATCGGCTGCTCCGATGTGTTAACGAACGCTTAAAATACTAAAAGCTGCCCAAACAGACGTTGGTCGTTAAACGTCTTTGAGTAAGAAAGTAGAATGTGATTAAAATCACTGAATGGGAGATGCTCCCAAATCAAGGAATGGAAATAATTTGTTTGTTTTTTACTAAAGTTTGATTTAGAACAACTAAATTTCGTTTCTTCATTAATATCTCTCTCAATGTTTATTTTGTGTCTCGTTAACTTAGCGAATCATTGTTGACCAATGTTTTGCGCCTTTTTAGGGACACATCAAGGAGAATATATTCCGGTACAAAAATTGATCTATTTTTGTACGAGTTTTTTTGAATTATTAACCACGTTGGCAAATCGTTACCATAATATTGATTCGGCACATGTCATTTATTGGTCAATCGAAGCCCGCAGTCTAGGGAAATTTGCACAAAAAAAGAACTGTGAGACTACACACTAACGTGCTTAAAATTCGGTTAAGGTATAGCACACAATATCGGAGATAACTGACATTAACAACCGAAAATCCACAAATCCAATAGCAGAAAAGAGTAACTTCACTTAAAGCTTAAAAATGTCATTGCTTTCACTGAATGAAATCTCGAAATGCAAGACTTCGGTGACAATTTCAATTCCATGTAGATTTCTTTATTCGCATTATCTATTTTTTCCATATAATTATCTGCTGTGTTGTAGAACATCTGAAAACAGGGGATTTAAATGGCAATTCGAATGCCGTATTAGGATACTTTTGTAGCACTGGACACCTTAGTGGTACTCCTTTTAACAGCTAATTTCAAAATATTATAATATTATTTGTAACGCTCTTTACAACTGTAATAATAAATTGACCTCCGCCTTTTTAATTCATTAGACATACCTGCTTGTATTTTGTGCGGTTGCTGTCGCTGTTGCATATGTACTACGTTGTCTCTTCGAAGTTTGACGATCATCTTCACCCATATCGTGATTGGCACGACGTTTACCGCGGGGCATGACTATTACCGGAAATTTGTTGTTGTAGCGGTGTGATATATTTGTGCGAAACAAAAGGTCCGACGCAAATGCAATTAAATCCTAACAAATCTACTACTAATACAGTTGCTCTCTCCACAAACACATATGCACGCAGAAAGGAGGAGGTGGGAATACAAAAAAGGAAAAAGTTTCAAACTACGATGAGATGTTATACAAAAATATGTCAGGATGCTGTAATAAATAAAAGAACAAAAATCAATGTATATTTTTAGGAGTTCCAAGGAGGCTTTAAAGCAAAATTTACAAATATACTTACCCTCTTTATGTTTTCTGTACAAAATTTCTTATTTTCTTAAGTGGGTTGAATAAATGAACAGCTGGAATTCAAAGAAAAATAAAATCAATTTAAAATGGCCTGTATTTTATTCAGGAGAAGTTAAGGTATTGTCTAGGATCCCTTGCAGAAGTTCGTAAGCTCAGCTGATTTCTTTAGAGTTACCAGCAGCAAAATGTTAGGACAAATTTAGCATTTTTTTCGTCGAAATAAATATTATTCACTGCAACTATCACAAAAAGCTTTTGTCTTTATTTTAGAAATATTCTTTAACATGCTTTTGTCGAGAAATCATCGAAATTGTAATCATAACATCTCAATAACAATGTATTTATCCTTGTGAAATTAATTTGCCATTTTGCTTTTAAATAAAGCATGCCGCAAACGCTCACAATGTATTCTATTGATTATAAGTCCTATCCGCGGGAGGAGTTAACTCTCTAAATATACGCTACTATACTATTGTTCCAGCACCATTTTTTCACTTTTATGCACCAACGACCTCCTCTGAAAACATACCGTTTTTAATCTATCTAATCGCTGACTCGTTTTTAAATCCTTTTCGAGCCTTTTTGTCTAGAATATAATGATTGGACTTCTATAGAAGTACAATTTCAGTATTTTCTTTGGAATAAGACGTCTGGAGACTTCTTGATATTTTTAGTTGACCATTTTCTATACTGCTAGTACACATTTATATTTCGAAAACACTTTACCATATGAAATATTATGCTTTGGTCTCTGTCAATGCAAAAATTTTGCTTGCAAACTCTTTTATACAACTCGAGAACTTTTGACCACTTCTTGATTTTGGAAACTCACTTCATTAATGTTGTAGGTTATTACGTATTGTATACTTTAGTTTATTTTTGTGGCTTTGATACGACTTCGGACTATTTGCTAATCTAACAGGACAATATTCGATTCAGCTATGACGGTTTTGTTAGCCCATATTTATTATTAAATGAACTTTCGTCAGTATTGTATATGAATTTCTTATGCCGAAAATGCCAAATTGTTAATACACTTTGAATATGTGTTGTTGAGTTATATTGTCAAAGAAATAGCACTTATTTGAATTTCATGCCATGGCAACACTTAGTCTCGTTGGGTTACTTTTTGCAATTTCTTTTCATGCTCGCAATCCATTTTTTATTTTCTATGTACCGGCATCAATATTTTTGACGATATAAAATCCATTAAAGACCAATTTCTGTCCAACTTCCCAAATTAGCTTTTATTCCCTCTCATACGACCACAGGTCCTGTGCATGTTTGAGGTGAACACCGGCTTATAAGAAAATCTGAATAGGAACTCCTTATTTTAAACTTGCTCGTTCTTTTGCTGAAGTCCACTTCAAATTACATTAAGGTGCGTAATGCCTTTTTGAGCGTTCTATTCTCTTAAATGGTTCGGTTTCAACCAGCTGAGCGAATGACAGTTTGAAGCGTTAGTAAAAATGCCGTGTGCAGGAATAAGACAGAATTTGTTTTCTCCAACCTATTCCCTATTATTCACTTCGTAGCGGATATTTCCATAGAACACACACCATTGCACATCAAACGGACTCATGCACTTCTGTAGGGAATTAACACGGTACTCGCGTTTTCTTTCGTCCAAAGCCAAACAATCCTGAGTTATAATGTTAACTTTCTAATCAATTACTTGCACTTTATTATCGAAATTTATTACTCTCGTCCTTTTTCCTGCACTTAACGACGAATAACATTCACAATTCTTATAAGAATTTACCCTTATTTATTGTATTTTCTTTAATTAAATGGCAACATGAAATTCTTAGTGTGTTGTTGTTTTTTTTTTTCTTTCCTTTTTGGTCGACGGCAACTGATGCAACGCCAGTGTTGTACAGAATGGTATGATTATCTTAGAACGGGGATGCTTTACGATTAGTAATGCCAGATTGGGATGAAATCTGTTCAGTAGTTGGTTTCGTGGTTTTATAATACAAATTTGTACAAAACATGCGAGATGTTTTCACATTCAAGTGTAAAAATAGATTGCAGAATAAAAGAAGCCATCGATAAAATTTACGTTTATTGTTACTTGCCATGTTTCGTTTCGTTTAATATTTGTGGCGTGTATACCTGTATTTTGGAAATGCTGATATTATGACGGAAATAAACATTATGGCTAAATTAGAAATGAATTATAATACTTCACTGTGTCATCTATTCATGATTTAGGAACTACTGAAATGGGTTTTTATGATTATACTACACAATAATTCAATTGAATACATTGCACTTATTTGTTTAACATAGCCAAGTTTATATTATAGTTGAATTCTTAATTTCACGAACTAAATTTTCACAACATACATAGTTATTTAACCATGATTTGGGTGGTTGGTGCGACGTGAATACCATTTACGCTGCAGAATTTATCTACATCATCCATCTTCTCATATAAATACTACCTGCATAACTTTTTATTTCTACAACATCTGATTCTTGTAAAGGAAAGCAGAATCGGTCTGAAAATCAAGTCCGCCAAGGCAAGATCTGTTTATTCGTTGTGAGTGATGTGATGTGAGCCTTGCTGTGATATTTCAATATTTTGAACAATTTTTTTTTATTTAATTATTTAATTTTCCATACATTTGACCTAAATCAACAAAGTTTTGCCTTGGTTCTCAAAATTTCTCAATAAATAATAATGATGGACAATTTGTAAAATCAATGCAAGATATAGTAATAAGTAAAAAATTTGAATTATTTTACAATTTCATATAAAGTATTGGCTTAAATTGATCAACCCCTTGAGTTGTGAACTTCTGGTAGGTTTTTAGCTATGGTTTACTGGCTTAGCTGCCTTCGTCTCATCTGTTAAAAAATACATGCCCAATAAAATACCGACATAAATGAGAGCGAGCGAAAAATGTGGATCAAATGTAAAATGGTTGAAAAAACATTTAAATAACTCATTTTTTAATGCAACCAACTGCTAACAGAAACTAGAAAAAAATGAAATTTAAAAAAATTGAGTTGCAAAAATCTTGAATTTTAAAAATTTCGTGCGAAATTAAGTTAGCGTTTGGTAAAGTGAATGAGATTTCACTAAATAAAACAACGAGACAGTTATAAACCACACATAATACTGAAATATTATTTACTTAGTACTCTGTTGTCGCTTTTACTTGTATGCAAAACTTTAAGAGTTTGAAAGAAACACATCCTTAAGTGGGTGACATATTAACAGGTTGCTCTGACAGATTTAACCCTATTTGCAGGTAATATTGTTCAATTTTCATATTAAACATTTATCGATTTTGTCAAATTAGGTTAAATATGTGAAATCAATCTGTTAGTGTGTCATCCCCTTCAGATATTTGCATATATTTTTACAACTAGCTAATTTGTTAAGTACCATTTTTACCCCCTTTCCGTTATTAGCGACAGCATACAACGCTGTTCTACCAGTTTCGATTTCTGCCACTCTACCATCTGCTACTTTCCATCATATGTATAACATTTTTGCTGTTTTGCCATCAAATACAAAATTTTGTGTGTAGTGAAGAGGCCAAGACAAAATCACGAATAATTCTTCGCGATTACAAATTTACTGCAAAAAGCACAGAAGAATTATATTTGTTTTACGGGAAAATTACGGAAAAAATTAAGCGCCGTAAACGAAAGAGAAAAATGAAAATGTAAGCGAAAAATTTACGACAAATTCGTGGATAATTGTGGCGAAAAAGTCTGAGTCGAAAGTAGTGTTGAAACACAAACCCAATGAAGTGATGGGGTGCTAAATACAGGGGAAAAAATAAAATAAAATACAAATAACGTTGAGTGAAGTAAAAAGTTTAGTGTAGAATTTAAAAGTGGGCAAACAACATAGAGAAAAACTTGTCCATATCCATGTATCGTCGTTTCTGTCAAGGAGACAGGGGGTAAGATGAAAAGCGGTCACCACAAGTCACACTGAAAAATATTAATCGTTTTCATGGACAATTGCACAGGACGATAAGACCAGACAGGCCAATAGTTTGCGTAAGAATGTCGGCAAAGAAGAAGAAAAGCGTTCGAACACCTTAAGGTGCGGCAGGATTAATTAACAAGATGAACAAACGTACAAAAAAGAATAAAAATAGAAATATCAGCCGTATGTTTGCACATTTTGTAAAAGACGAATGTATGAAAACATGCAATAGTAGATGACGATGGTGGTGAAGAGAAAGATGATGATTGACGTTCGTACTTTTGTGTGCGAATATATGTGTTCACATTATCTGCTTTTGCTTAAAAAAAAAACAGCAAACATTTGTGTGTGTATGTGCTGTTGTATGTGTTTCGAATTGTTGTTGTTATTGACCAAGATGTTGTATATTGATATTGTTATTATTACTGTTGTTTTGTTGCTGCCGTACTGCTGCTACGGTTTCTATTTCTTATTGGGTATATGTCATAAGTTTACTTTTGACATGAGTAAAGGTAATTGTATTTCGTGTTTGCGAATGTGGAGATGCGCTTCGGTACGTCTGAACATTTTAAAAATTAATTTATTTATGCGTATGTTTTTATTACTAGAATGCCACCATACTGTCGACATTTCTTTCATCTTCTTTCCTTTTAATGTTTCCTCCTATAAAGCTCAACGAGCACAGAACAGTTCAATACAAGACCGGTCCGTATGCCTATCTGTTTCGACCCACCCCGTTCACACACAAATGCCTCCACCTAAAATTACACAGGCGGACGGACGGATCAGCATTGAGTTGAATTGCTTTGCGCCCATATTTTGTATGAGATGCGATTTTTTTGTTGGCATAATTTTGTAGTAGTATTTTGTTTTTGTGTTTTTTGCAATTTCGTTGAAGAGGCGACCTTTACCAAGTTTATTTGGCAACATTGATTTCTCGCTATGTCCATCATGAGTGATTATTGTCTTGGCCACCACCAAACTATTCTTAAGTATGTATACAATTGTATTGTTTTTTGACATTATTCAGTAGTGGGAGGCATTAGTGGTCATGGCTGTAGTAATAATTCGTTCCGATGCTGCCAATGCAATTGTTGCTGAGTATCCTTTGGCAAAAAGTTTCCATTTTCCATGAGAACAACAATTATCAACAATTATACCCGATATGAATTGCCCCAAATAGACTAAGCCTTGTCTGATCAAGTTTTGTCTTATTGGTCTGATTTGTTCCACCTAAGCTTAAATGTGCCGCCTTTTGGGGGGGTAAAAGGGTTCCTGATCTTATGGGAAAAAAAACATCGACTTACCCCGTTTTCCCGCTAAAATAGGGCATATTTGTAGTATTTTTCGATACACACGCCCGGAAGATTGTTGTAAAAAGGGAACAAATTTTTTTAGTTTTATTTTTGCATGGGCAGATTATTTATTTTTTCTTGTTAAAAATGACTGACCCTCACTTGTATACCAAATTAGGCTGTTTTTATACATAGATGTTCCTCGGTCTGGCTGACTGCTCGGTTTTTCCAAATTTTGTCCTTTTTCCGCGTAAAACTTAATTCGAAGACTGCAGTAACCTAAGGTTTATACATTCCGGAAAATTTGAAAAAACCAAACTATTAGCAGTGTCTCCCTTTGTACGTCCCACCCATTTAACCCATACGTTCTTAGGCTCATAACTTTAAATCAGTCGCATTAAATTCTATTAAATTTTGTACACGATGACGGCTTGATAAAGTATGTTTAAAGATTGAAAATGAACCATTTTTCCCCTACAACTCTAAATTCCAAGACTGCAACTACTTGCATTTGTGTTCATTGTATTGATTTACAATGCCCGTTAAACGTTGAGAAAATCGATTATGTAATTAAGTCCTTTCCGGTACCTTCCATACAAAATGATCGATTTAACCCATATATTCGTAGCTTCATATCTTTCACAGAGTTGTACTGAATTCAGCCAACTTTGCACACAGTTGATAATGAAAATGGACTGCATTGCCATGCACTTTAGGAACCTCCCGATTTATTAAATTTTAATTTTCAATTTGTGAACTCAAATTCGTAGACTGCAATAACTTGCGTGTTTGTCAATAGGATTAAATTGTAATACCTATTATAATGGGGAAGAATTTTGTCCTTTTTGGTATCTCCCACAGAATTACATAATTCAACTGGAATGACACTTTCTCTTACGATACCTCACATACAAATTAGTCTATTTGGCAAAAATCAGTGGTTTCCCTATAATTTCTAAGCGGAATACAGTTGGTTATAATTAAATTATAAAAGTTGAGTTCAGTAAGTAATACAACTTATTATAATTTTGTACTAATTTTGAACTTGTTGATAGGAATCTTTTGGCATTTCGCGCAATTTTGCCAAAGGATATTAAAATTTATGTACTGGATCAGGTACAAGTTTGTGTGATTTTGTTTCTTAAAAATATCTTCATATATTGATTTTAGTCAACGAATAAGTGGTAAAATTATTGAAATGAGAAATTCAATTGTTCCTAATGGGTCGACTTTGTACAATGTCAAACAAAATCTGACTGCGATTATAAGATGTTTTTAAGCAAACAACAGACACGCGGATAGACATGCTTCAATCTGCATCTATTTTTACTATGGGGTCTCAGATGATTATTTCTGGTTGTTACAAACAGGATGACAGGCTTAAAGTGCGTAAAGTGACAACAAGCAAGGTATAAAAGTTCTAAGCAATGTCGAAGGGTTTACGTCACCTGTACATTCTCCTGCTATTCGGCAATATTTGTATCCTTCCAGTTATTCTAACCACGTGCTTTCTTTCTTTATTTTATGCATTGCTAAAAACCATTATGTGAAAAATATTGTATTGAAATTCATATTTTCTGAAAGCAAAATGAGTTGACAATTCCATAAATTTGCGAAAAAAAGTGGATGTGAAAATTAATTGGGTACAATTAAATATCATTAAAACATAAATTGACATTATTAACAAGTTTCTGAAACATATTTTTAATTTTTAGCTGTTAAAATCTAAACGGATATTTTTAAGGCATACTTAAAAAGTCGTAAAATCCATTACAAAATATGAAATATTATTTGGTTTGGAGGTACATTTTAATATGGTTGTAAATAATAAATATATATGTACATAAAACTTTTGGCCCAATTGTGTTACGTGGAATTTTGTTTGACATAGAATTTCAAACATATGGGCAATTATTATTATATAATTTTTAAGTATCTGTTGTAACCATAAATCTACTTTAGATGGTAGTTTTACAAAATTTAATAAAATCCTACAAACTCCTTAGAAGGATTCTCTAACAGCTTAATGACTAAATTCAGTGTTTGTGTGGACAAAATCAAAAAATATTTCAAAGAAATTATTGGCTTTGTAAATTTAATCTGCTGAAGCTTGTTCTTCAAAAGCTACATAATTTCGCCACAGGAGCAAATTTTTCAAAAAAAAAAAAAATAGCATGATCCTATATTTTTTGTGGAATAATCTAAATTTTCCCTTAATAATGTTATGAAATTTACCCAGCCGTGGTGTGAAGACTATTTAATATAATATAAATGTTTTGATTACTCCGAATATTGTGTATATATATATTAATATTAAATTTATATATAAGTAATAAAAAAATTTGCGTTATATTATGGAGTAGCTCAAAATTCCAATTAAAGTTATAATTCCGTATTATAGGACCAAAAACATACATAGTGGCAAATTCTAATAAGTGAAGTAGGTCGTCATATTTAAATCATATTTTTCTGCTATTAAGATACATAAACTTTTTTATAACATTAGTATTGGAAAGTTGTATAATGCATTTGTTACTGAATTATGAAGATACGTTGTAATATTGTAATTTTCAAATCGGCCTTCGGGCTTAAAATTACAATCCTGCATAAATAAAAAAAAAAAAAAAAAAATATTACCCCAGGTTACCTAAGGCTAATATATGTAAATTATGCATTCGGATTAGACTTATAATTAAAAGTTTTTACTTTTTAGTTTTATAGTTTTATATATACAGTTTTTTTTTTTAGTTTTATATATACAGTTTTTGATTCCAAAAATTCAGCACATGTCGGAAGAGCGGAAAATAAATCTTTTCGAATTTATCGGAAATTCCCAGGATGTATTCTTCAGTAAAAGTGGGTATTCTCGTGTTCCATCAATTTAATTTTCCAATATTCCCTCTTTAAAAGTAAATTAACATTTACTTTAATAAGATTAGATTCTCTTATGTGTTGTTTAAAGATCAACTATATAACTTTATATAATTTGTATAGATGTTAGTCGATAATATGAATGTTGTAGACAATCTTTTAATTGCGTTGTATGACTGCAGTATAGAAAAGGTTGTGAGGTTTATAATTAAATGGGTCATAGATGTTACCAAATCAATTTAACCACTGCCTAGTAATAATTTGAGGCATAGAAATTCTAATTCTAATTGCATATGCCGTTGAAATTAATGAATGACAGCCTTGGAATTCATAAATAGCAATAATGAAAATGTAAAATTTCTCTATATTTCCTCCGAATAACGATGATCACATTACCAATTACAATTTTGTGGCTTGTTTTTGGCAATTCGGTTGTTATTGCTGCCTATAAAATATTCTGCGCATGTTGGTATTTTTCCTTACAAAAAATATTTTTTACGTTTTAGGAAAAAATTCGAAATAATACCAAATAAAACTCAAAAATACTGTGGTGCATATACATAATTAAAACAAAATACATAAACGTCTCTTTAATCGAAATGAAAAAAGTACCTCCAAATGTGGTTGCAGCACCACTGTTGGCCATAAACGCCTCTGGTGTTTTGTATGAGCGACAAAATGGGGGAATGTTAATAACAAACAATTTATTGTAATGAGCAATTCATCGATTTCTGTGGGACCTTAAGTGGTTTAAAGCCTCTCGCCCATCATAAAGACGAAGATGCTCATAATAATATCCTGATGTTGTCATCAAATAATTTTATAAGTGCAGCAGTGTAATGAACCGTATTATCAGCCTTTTAGTCACTGATCTATAGAAATATTTGCTTTTTTTCTTAGTTTTCTCCACATAAGAGTTAGGGTTATGATAGATTTACAGATGTTGTAGGAGATTAATGGCCGAAGTCTATTTGCGGTTGAGGAAAGGTTATTCCTTGAATTACTAGAATGTGTAATATCTTCTTTTAGACATTATTGGCAGAAAACTGCGAGATGTAAGAAGGGTCTGGTGGTAAACGAGAACAAAACGAAGTTATTTGTTTCAAGAAAAAAGTGTAATAATTTTGGTTTGTTGGATAAATTCACCAACCTCGGTTTTGTTGTAAACAAAACGAATTATGTCAGCGTGGAGATTAATTGTCGTGATGCATGGCACAGTGTCCTGAGTTATAACATAAGCGAATGAATCAGTACTGGGAGTCTTCGAGAGAAAAATACTCTAGAAAATATATGGACTCTTCGTGGTTAACGGAGAATATCGGTGTCGCATGAACAATGAGCTGTATGAGCTATGTACTGAGATCTACGTAGTCGAGCGCATTAATATACAGTGATTGTGTTGGCCAGATGGACCGAATTGCTCCAGCACGAAAAGCTTTAGATAACGAATTGATGGAAAGGAGAGAGAGGTCAAAATTCCGTTGGAAGAACCAGGCTTTTGGAATACTATAGAAACTTAGTGTGACGAATTGGAGAAAAGGCGCTAAAGACCGAAGTGTTTAGAATTGGCGTATAATAGATAAGTATGTCTATTCTAGTCGTCACAAAAGAAAGTAAGTAAAATATATCTTTTTAAATTAAAAAAGAAAAAAGTTTGTATATTCCAAATTCGAAAAATATTAGATGGTGATACAAACGTTGACAGACCATATGTTATGCAAGATTGAAGTACTTCGCTGATATTACGACGATAACAGTGCTCCTATATTGGCCGACTGTGTTATAACGCTGACAAAGCAGTGGCGAAGCAAGAGAATTAGGTGCTTTGTCAATTGCTAAGTGAACGCTCTACCAACGCCAAAACGATTGATTATTGGCAAATCATTGCTAATATGCCTCTAATGTTCTGTCGAGCCCGCGATTACAGTACAGAACATCAATACAAAATCTTTACACATACACTTCTAAAACAATTGTTGATTGACTGTTTACTCATTATCCACGTTTAAGACGTCGAAGTTTCAAAAAAAAAAAAAAAAAATCAAGTAAAACCCCTTATTTTGAGAACTAGACATTGAATGGGAAAGTTTTTGCTGGCTAAGATTTTTTTTCTCATGGCGATACAAAAATATGGGTATAACCAGAAACAGGTAATTTATAGAATTATCCAAGCAGAGTCTTGGGAACTTGGATTTTTAGAGGCAATGAGGCAAACTTCCACACATTTTCAACGGCAAGGGACAATGAAGAAGAAATCCTTTTCCTATGCTTTAGGAAAAAGGTTGATCAGCCTATCTACTACCTATTAGTAAGGGATAAAAGTTACATCCATTTTATGAGCGGATACACAAATAGTTAATAGTTATGATTTTTCTTCTGAGACGTTCTACAGTCTTTTAAAAATATAACGACCAAAGTCGAAAATACGTTTTGGAAAAATAAAACAGCTGACGGATTTACTGATAAGCGGATTTACTAAGAAAACCAACCGCAATAAGACATGCCACGACACCGGAAGATTTTCACCGAAAAGTATATTTCTAATTGGAAGATTAATTTAGTTAGTCACTTGCTAGTCTATAACAATTTTATACGTCGATTTATAACAGCATACAGACAAAAACATTAAATAAAAAGAATGTTCGATAATTGCTATATATTGATCACAAAATGTCTGAAGGTTTTTTTTAATATTCATATCTACTATTTGCAGTGTCAGTCAGTGTATTTGTTGAATGAAAAATTTGCTTGTCAGGTTTTTAGAAATAAAAGACAGATTTTAGGGGAACCTGTTCATCATGACCAAATAATTAGTTATTTCTTCATACACATCTTTCTAAACGTCATATTTAAGAGCAAATATAACTAAAAATTTTTCACATTATAACATTTTACAGAATGCGATAGAAAGAGAGCAGATTGCTAAATGCACACTTTATACTTGAATTAAACTAAAGTAGAAGTATTGAAAACAGCAACAATTATTTCGAACATCAAATTGACATTTACAAAGCGTATTGTATTGAAAATAAATGAAATTGATTTGCGTGTGTTAGCTTAGCACAGTTCTCATTTAGTTGCTTTGTATCATATTATTATTGTTGTTTTAGACAGGGTTCGAGTGTGATCGCACCGTGTCATGAGAATGGCTATAAATAGATACAAATGATTTGCGAATATAGATTGAAAAATAGATGTCTTCAAGAGCAAAAAAAATGTTTAGAAAATTTGTCACATTGCTGCGAAAGTGTGTGGAGTGCCGAAAGGAACGTGTTGGATCGCTCCATTCTTATCAAATAATGCTTTGAACAAAATTGATGACTTCCATTTAGTAATCGTCGTGCATCCGTTAATTTTTACAAAATAAGTGAATATCTAAGGAGAATGTGTCAATATAGTCCATTTCATATATTGTGTCAATACAGTCTATTGTAGACTTATATTTTGACTCCATATGTGCTCTATTTCAGCGCCAAATTAGTGACAAAGACCGCTTGTATTAAATCAATCACTGCTATGGGTCAAATTTTCTTAACTTTTATTAAACATTATTAAGGAATACAATGGATGCAAAAAGGTTGTCAAGAATTATAAAGTCATAACATGGACAAAGATTTATGATATTGCAGCCTACCAATTAGAAATTACAGATAACAGATTGAACTTCAGATGAACTGCAGCGATTAATCGGTTATTTAAATTTTAAAGTTAATCAATATCATGATATTTTTGAACTATGATCAATTAATTACTTTGAATTTGTTTGCATATGTTTTAAACAATAAAAAATGTGTTGATACATTTAGAGTGGCTTACAATATAACATATAATTTATAAAATGCTTAATAATTTCAATTCTATCTAATCAATTATCTAATTAATAAATTAATCAATTAATTAATCAATTAATCGATCAATTAAAGGATTAAACCGGATTTTGGTTAATCGGCCTTTCTGATCAATCAATTAACCGCTCTTCCCTAATCAATTTGTATTGCAGGTACCATAAACCATTTATAATCCCTGGCTACGATTGGTCAATGTCATACAGTGGTAAATTTTCAGAAGTTACACAGAAATTTACGCAAATATTCGTGTCTACTAGCCAAATAGGGAGGCGGATCTAGTTGAAGGGACTTAAAAATTCACAAAACAATTTTGGTCAAAAGATACGGGCTTCCTCCTTGTTGTTACAGTCTTGTGGTTGCACAATTTGCCTAGTTCCACTACATAAAATTCGGTCGTTTCAGAGTATTTTATAATTAAAATTACTGTATGTTGTATAAGATTTTTACTCCTTTCGGAGAAAGGACTGAAAAAGGCACTAATATGTATAACATTATATTAGCATTCATTTAAAAAATGTATCCGATTGCTTTAAAAATTTGTTTAGTCGCTTTCTACATATTAAAGTTAGTTTTTAAAACAGTTCAATTATTGTATTGTATTATTGTATGTGAAGAGGTCAATAATTTGTAGCTAGTTACTCATTTTATTAACAAAAACTGGTGCTTACGATGCAGCGACAAATAAACAATTTTCTGTGGAAACACGAAATATGACTTATATGTTTATAATTTGCCTGCATGCATCATACAACTAGATAACATTTTCGTACCCTGTTTGTTAGTGTTTTTCTCGTAATCTAAGATAGATACATTATATTTCTTTAGTGAATAGTAAAAATGGAGAAAAATCATTTCATACCCAAATAAACTCACATGATAATTATAACCGCAAATTATTTGTATTTGTTTAATTTATCAGACGACAACAATAATAATAAAGAACAATATTAACAAAATAACGATGATACAGTGCTTGACAATGGACCCGCTGGACGAGGAGGGAAAATCTGCGCTACAACATCAGATACCCTACGGCCAAATGACAACACTACACACGAATTTAATCTGGAGTATCCGCTAAAAGAAAAACGATGTCACACATTCGTTTGACAATCATGTCATCACAAACATCATTATCTTAATACAGCACAGAGTTTATTTTTAACCAAAATATTTAATCATCAGTTTGTTTAAATTATATTGTACACATTTCTTTTGTTAAATAAGTGTACTTTACTAGTCGTAGTACCACAAGTCGTGTACATGCCATATTTAAATATTTATTTATTATTTGCACTACTTTTTTTGTTGTTAACCTTTTGTTTCGAGTGGTGATGATGACGACGATGGTGGTGAGCAAGGTGAATGAACAATAACAACATAGAGTTCATTTAAAACAGATAATTAAAAAATCTCATAATATCCAATAATAAAGGGAGTGGATAGATGAGAGAGAGAGGAATTAGCAGGCACCATGTGATAAATAACTACATATTTGCTTGTGCAATAAATCCTGGGTTAAAACCCCAGATCTTCTTTTGAGTGATAGTCGCCTCGATAGTCGCTGGTAACACTTTCGTTTTAACATGTCCAAAAGTCCACGAGAGTCTCGCCGTGAAGGCCTTACCCAAGGTGTGCGCACATTGTGGTACTAACACATATTGTCAACCCTTTCTTCGCATAATCCCTATTGGCGGAGGTGAGGCCTATCATGCCACCTCTGCTACTCTATGGGTCTGTAGCAACCGGTTGCAATGCAACTTCACATTCGAGCACAAAGTCTTTACCAGCAATTTTGGTATCAACCACAACCCGCGTGATGCTCCCACTATGGGTCCAACACCAAATGATCAGGCATGAACTCGGTCCCGGGGCCTCCTGATCTCCACGCTACCGGCCAAACTCACCGGTTAGAGCTGCGTAGCAACGCTACTACCAAGTCGTGATTTATACACCATACTTCACGGGATTGGTCGCCCTGTGACAAAAGAGTACGGACTGGACATTTTTACATACCTGCAGACACGGAGACCCCAGCCAGATGGAACGGTCGATACTACATTGCAAGGATGCAGTACCCTCACCGGTGGGAGGCGGGGAAAACTCCAAACCCTTTCCGTTCGGCGACGGTGAATGGCAACCATGAAATATATACATAGGGAAAACCCCATGCCTGTCCGCACCCCCCGAGAGATCAAAAAGATATATATGACAGGGCACGAACTTGAGACCTGCCCGGAATTATAACTTTAACTGACTTTTACAGCTACTCCATAAGAAGAATTTTCATGCCCAATCTAGGGACGTAAAGGGTATTTTTACCTATGAAGTTTTAATATATTCCATGTGTGAATGTTTATTTAATATACATATGTCCAACATTGAATAGTTTTTTTTATTACTTGGAAAATTGTGTTGTGGTTGAACACTGAAGTCAAGCATATATATTTTTGCTCTTGTAATATGTATTAATGGTATTGTAGGCTTTATGGTACAAAATATAGTAATAAAAAAAATGGTAGCTGCTTATTTTTTACAAACATCAAAAACTATGGTGTATTGGACAAAAATAAAATATAATAATAACAATCGCTTTGATCGTATTCACTGTTTCTTCAGTTCGTCGCGACATGGCTTCATAGAAACCCTGTCATTCTTTTCTGTGTCACACAGCGATTTTACGATACTGATAACATCATTCAATGACATTTTTCCCTTGAATAGAGCAGTGTCTGTTGTAAAATGAAATCCCGGAGAAAGGACCTTTGCACAAGCAATTACTTTTTTGATCAATCTTCGTTTAAAGCGTTACTGCTTAAAGCGTTATTATAAAATTATCCTAGTTCTTCGTCAAAATCTCGCTAATTTGAATGTGTGAGAAGTGCGATGCAAGATCTCGGAACTATTAACCGACGATATTGATGTCTGTCATTTGCTTTTTGTCTCGGATGACGACGTGCTATTATAGAAATTTGGAAATTGTTGGCAATAATCTTCAGAATATTGTACTTGTACAATACCAGTATCTTGAGAAGTCTGACTGTGAAACTTCATTTTGCTTTCTGGATTTAAAGGTTTTGAAATTAGAGTATATGATGTTGTAGCTTTAAGTGTCCACCTTTTAATTGTTCAAACAGTCCAATTTCTCCTGAATTGTTCGATGCAGATATACATTTACTTAGGCCTGTTTTAATCCAAATATTGCAGGAGATCATTAAGAAGAGTTGTTTATGGTTCAAAAAATTAGAAACTATATGAAAATGTATCCGACTAGAAATCGTATCTACCACCTCCGGATTGCTCTCCTACTCTACGGTCAGCTTTTTTGGG
This sequence comes from Philornis downsi, assembly GCA_019455685.1. Taxonomy (NCBI): domain Eukaryota; kingdom Metazoa; phylum Arthropoda; class Insecta; order Diptera; family Muscidae; genus Philornis; species Philornis downsi. The sequence continues at coordinate 732,518 of JAHXMU010000074.1, forward strand.
TTCTGCTTAATCTCATGTGAAGATTATGATCTGGGACACAGTGACAACGAAGAATAGCTAAGATGGCCATTGAAACATGCCTTTTTATTGTTCCGTGTTCTAGTTTCTATTGTGAATTCCTTTTTACTGAAATTATGTATTACAGCTTACTTGCCGCAAGGGCGAAAAGTAGGCTTATTTTCTAGTTTTTGTTTTCGCAGACTTAAGATAGATGGTCCTTCAGTTTTTCAGAGCTATTTTTCTATAGGAATTGAAATGGGCATGTAACCAGGCCGTATTTATTCTGTATTATGCTTTACAGATGTTAAGGTACGTGTCCAGGTTTTTAAGTGCTAAATTTTGGTGGAAGTTAGTTTTAGTTGAAGACATTAAAATCATTTGCAAATGTTAATATCAATATCTGAAAATGGCAGCGACCAAGAATCAGACTTGGCATTTTGGAATTGCTAATCAACGTTACTTCCACTGATCTATTTAAGAGCTTACTTTTAGATATTAAGTCTTTTGCTAGCTATGAATATTTGCTGCTTATGTTTCAAAATAACAGAAAGAAAATGGGTTTATTGTTCTTCAAAGTATTCTCCATATTGAATGATACATTTACTTCCTCTAGATGTTTCCATGAATCCACACACAAATACATAGGTTTTTCTCCATCTGTACACTGGTTTTCCATCTTTCGATGTAATAGAGGCATGTGGAATGCTTATAGTTTGGACATTCCTAATGTATATCCATATATCATAACATTCATATCTTCAAACCATACTAAAATCAAACCTGCGCATATGTGTCAGCCATCCATAATATGAATCAGCTTAAAATGCGGTCGTGGAACTTGCATCCTTATGACGTTGAAATTCTAAATTAAAATTACAATATCCATTACGTGACTTCAGAGTCGATTAGCAACTTTTTTAGCTAAACTCCCAGACAAGCCAAGTGTAAATATTGTTTTCCCATGGTAATAGAAGCTCTTGGTTTCTGATTAACACTAAATCGTGCTTAATTATTTTAATCATAACAGACTCTAATCAACATTTAATTAATATATCTTTTGCAAAGTGTTTTGCTAACTCTACGGAGATTATATTACGAAAAAAGTCCAGTTAAATAAAAAATTTTGACCATTCGTATGCTAATAACGCCAAATGTGATACATGCCAAATAATAAATAATTTGTATCATAATAGAATTATTGATTTATTAGACCAGTTGACTGGGCTATTGTTCGAAAATTACATCTATTCTCTATTGCCAAAAATAAACCATGTTTATTGAAAACTTTTGAGCGTTTTGTGTGACTTAAAAATGTAATAATATGAAAACTATGAAGGACCGGCTTCCGCAGTACTGGTTATTTCTGCATTTTTTAAGCAACCGATTAACAGCTAATTGCTATGTGTAACTAGTATTTTTGGTGCGCAGTATACGAATTTGTAAGTTAATTAAGTACCTATATAGTGCAAGTTGAATGCGGTTCCAACATTGCTTATATAAAGATGTGGTATCTGATTCTGATTTCAATTCATCCCAACAGTTCATGTTACTCAGACATATATCAATGATCAAATCTTATCGGATGAACAAGTTTAAAAGTTTCAAATTGGGTATGCCACTATATCAAAAGTATTAAGACCCAATTAACACTTTTGTTTTATTTTGCGTGCCATTTGATTTCAGCTAAAATATTCCATTCTAGAAATAATTTTTTCGACGCATAAAATGCTACGCTAATTGAGTTTTTGGCGCGTGTGAACTTCTTTTCTTGTCAATAATAAATAAATAAAAAATCTAAACTTTTGTACAGTTTTCCTATGTATGAATTTTGTATTTTAATGTGATATTGTGGACTTGGTTACATGATGAACAAAGCGTGCATGTAAATATTTCACAAAAGCCTGATTATTTGCTTTATTTAAGCTCAGACGATTGCATAAAATGCTAATGATTGCTGTTTAAAGCGCGAGCGACTTAATCAACGAAACGTGCTAAAGCCAAGTTATCTGCTGTTTCAAAAGATAAACACTACAGGTCAAATTGAAATTAATTGAATTTACCGATTTTACATTGAATTGGGAAGTTGATGTTAAAATTCTTGCAGGCATTTCAAATTCGTAACATTCTTCCTTTGGCGGTGTGGTAATTTCACCCGCCAACTATCCTCGGTATGAACAACACCAACAGGTTTTTATTCCTGTCGGTGTTTGCGATTTTTCCTTTATATGCGCATGTGATCCAAATTTTGGTGGAAATTGTCAAGATGAATTAATGTTATTCGAAAATCCAATGATGGGTGCATTCAAATTGCTTTGTAATTTTTTTCATTGAGCGCTTGCACGTTGGTTCTGGATGAGATAAACGTCTTTTATTGATATATTCTTTAATACTCTATACTCTTAACAAATGCAACATTCTTGTGTCCCTTTTTGCTTCAAAAAATGCTTGCATTGTCATTGTATGAGTGTTATTTTCTCAAAACGAACTCTTCGAGAAGGCAACATTTGTTTTTTATTTAAGAAACGAAAACAATTTTTGTATATTTTGCTATCTTATCATGCAATTATCCAGATGTATGTCAAAAAAAAAAAAAATAGTTGATTCATCTTATATACAAGGCAAAAATATTTTCTACTGTAGAAATACATAAAATATTGTATGTGATTTTGGAATTTCCCCACTCATTTTATTTCTTACTTACTAATCTCTATGAATAGGGTAAATATCGAACAAAAGGAATGCAATTTATGCCTGAAATTAAATACTTTGTATTCTCTTTATTGTGAATGCTTGTTTTCTGAGAAATGTAACAGAAAAATATGGTGCGAAAGAAATATAGTATTGATGAGTATAAGGAATTCCTAAAATGATCATCGATGACTAATGCTCGATGGGTCGCTCGTTCGCATCAGTCATACAGTATCCACAATGGTATTAGCAGTAGCAGCAACGGCAACAGCGGTTGGTGATGACGCCGTCAAGTGGCTAAGCCAAGGCATTGGTGGGCCATCAAACGGCACACACTCTTTCATTGAACAGTCAAGAAATCAACAGAATGAAACAAATAGTTTTCCAAATTATTCGCAAGGGAGATAGAAATATATTTGAACATTAAAATTGATAAATAAATAAGTTCAAATAAACTAAAAAGTGTGTGAATTTGGCAATCAAAACATATCAATCAAGATTATATAAACAATTCACAGTTAAACTTGCTGTTGTAAATTCCAAAGCTATTCAGATTGAAATTGATTCCATGACAATTGGGAGGTATAATATCATTGTGTCATCCATTTAAGCATTGTTTCAGATACGGAATAATAGTATTTTAAATTCTCAAACGGACCATATTCTAAAGTCGTGAGTATATATGTGAATATATTTAAATATTTAACGGTGCATGGCCAGGCGAATAGGTACTATTTTGAAACCAATTTCGAATCCAGAGTTCTGCATAAATTGGAGAGCAAGAAAGTCATCCACCTTTATGTTTATCTATGTTTGTCCAGAAAATCACTTGTTTATCATACAGAAAGAACCTTGCCTTAATTTAACTCAAGTGGATGTTCTTTCCTGTTTAATATTTATTTGTTTTCAGTTACGGAATACAGACAAAAATAGTAAAATGTCAATAAACTCCATGCCATAGAAAGAAGTCTTAAATATTCTTTTTATTTCCATCTACATTTCACTCTCTGTTTTTATTTGCTTCCATTTGTCCATTTTATTTGCAATTTCGTCAAGGAATTTGGGTTTAGACGGTTTACTTGACTAATTTCTCCCAGTGAAGTTTTTCTCATCTTTATTAAAATTTGTCACAACTTCTGCTGGAAGCTATTAAAATGAAGCTGGTAAAAGTTTTATATCAAGTAGAAAATTATATGTACTCAGGAATACCACTAATAATAGCTATTTGATGCTATAGTAACTTTCAGTGAACCAAAGTTGTTATACTCGTACATTACCTGTAATGTTAGAGATTCAGTGTTGAAGGATTGATTTTCTTCCATATTGTTGTAATGCTCCCCTTTATATTTATTAATGAACTTTTTTTACCGAAAACTCATTATCCCTTCATCTTTGAGAAATATCTACTGATTGTTTCTTTTTGAACAATTTATAAAGTTTTGAAAACATATTACACACTGAAAAGAAAATCTATATAAAAGTCAATATAAGATATAAAAAATCATTAACCTTCTAATTAAAATAATATATATTGTAGTATCAGAAACAAACAGAAAACTTTATACATCTGTTGGAATACAAAGGAAACTTGTGTAAAGCACAATGGAAACTCTTTGTTAATCTTGAAATACCCGTCAGCTACTCGTTTTGAGCTATCATCCAATAACTCATACATACAGATGTTAAGATATTCAGACTGGCAGCAACAATAATAATAATACAACTGACTCTATAAAGTAAGAATGAATGAAAATGTATGGACGGCTGAATTGTCAATTAAATCATATTCATATATATTCGAATATCATTATCATTACTACCACCATACGCTGCTTAAGGACTGATATTGGAATGGATGAAATAAAAAACGTTCACTAAGACGCAGTAGTAGCTGTACAACGAAAACACATGCTCAATTTCCCAAAGCATACAAATGATGGATATTAAATGTATAAGGAAAGAAGGAAACGTGCAATGGCTGTATCATATCAATAACACGACGATGGGACACGTTAACTGATTTTCGTTAGGCGGCTATATAATATGAATAGAGCTTAGCTAGCTGTCGATGTCAAACATTCACTAAACGGTTATTCAATACTTATAGTTTTCAACTTTAAAACAATTTATTTAAAAGTCTAAACATGAATTTAACGTGCGTTTTGTTGGAAAATATAGTGATTACGTTAATCTTTGTTACGCTGGATAATTGACTAAATCAATCGAAAAGTTGGGATGGATATAAATACTTTCATCCTTGTTCTACAACTCAAGACATCGGGCCATTTTAATTAAATTAGGAATTCATTTAAAACAGAATGAAAATTTTAGTGTTTACATGATAATATCAAGGTTATTCGATACATTCATAATAATAATGGTTACAGTAATGCAAATACATTAATCGAAATTCGAAAATTATTTATAATATCTTACTTTTATCAATGGGTTGACGTGTTCGTTATCGGTTTAGAAAGATATTTAACGTAGCGAAATTAAAGCTGTAGCTCCTTTGATTGTGCACTTTTGTACTTTTTTATTGTACAATTTGTAATTTGTAAGCCTAAAGACCTAATCTAAATCAAATTGCAATATAACCGGGACCGTAACAGTTATAAGAGAAATGATGAAAAAATCTTATTTAACCATTAACATTAACGAATTTAAATAATGGTTAAAAATAACCATTATAGTGAGATATATATTATTTTGGTCACCGTAACCAATTAAAATGAGAAATATTTTTTTTTTTTTGGTTATGAATAACTGTTATAGCAACCAAAAAAAATTTTTTGGTTAACAATAACCATTATCCAAAGAAAATTTTTTTTTTGGTTATCGCTACCCACATAAAGGGTAGGCCATAGGTATTTTTAATGTAATGGATGCCTTTCGAAGGCGTAGAGGTACGTAGGGCAGCTTTGATATTGTTTGTGTGGTCGTCTCTTATAACACTTCTTTTTTAAGATTTTACTCATTTCAACATGTTCTTATACTCTAATTTGATCTTTACTTTGAATACTTTTTACCGCAACTATGCTAAAAGCAACAAAAATTTGTGTTTCGTGACAATTTTCATGAAATAAAAATTCTGTAAACTTAAAAAAGATTGTAAAATTACATTGAATATAAAACCAGCTTTTAAAAACTTCCAACTGATATCTGAAAAAAAGACGATTTAGCAGACGGAACCAATAACAAAATTACGGAACTATAATAATACATATATAACCACAAATGTCGGGAGAAAAACATTGGAAAGTGACGATAAAAATCGCATAATTCGACTAATAAGATAAATAATAGAAACAAATAATAATAATTAATATATAGATATTAAAAGCTTTCGAAGGTCTAGCAAAAACGCAATTTCCCAAAAGAGAACCATAGATATAATTTAAGGGTATATTCGAATGCTTTGAACTCGCGAAAGAATTAATTTAAAAACGAACTATTTTGTGCATCAACATTAAGCAATCCAAATTTTATTGTTAGAGGGTGACTGGAAATTGAGTGTTTTTTATTGTATATTTCAATTTTTGCTTTGTTTTGTTGAGCATTTAAAAGCTTTGGAATGCATTTGTTTTAAATCAATCCTTTAATAATTTAGAACGCAGTCAAAATAATTTTTTTATGTAGCCGCAAAAAAGTGTGTTGTCGATTAATTGTGATTTTGGTATCCAAACTCGTTTTTCTAACCGATCCTGCGGCGTGGGAAGTAGTAAAATTCGACTTGATAAAAGGACCATTTTTCGTTCCCGTTCACGTTCTAGGTAATTGACAGAACCAAACGGAATAGCCTTGGTCTTAGACGAACTAGTGTGTAACGAATCTCTAATAGTCTATGTCAGGCTACGATGAACTCAGTCATTGATTTCGCTTTATAAAGAATATGATGAACGATCTGAACGAAATAAATGTATATTATTATCCGTAAATACAAATAAATTACACAATCTGGAACCAGTACATGCAGAAATATCATTAATATAAAGTACAAAAAGTAGTGGACCAAGGACCGTTCCTTGTGGGACGTCAGAGAGTTCAAGGCGTTTGGAACGTTCGCCAAACAACTTCATCTATTATATAAATACGACACTATAGGTCTACAAGTAGATCTTGAAAAAAAGTAAGCCTAAATGAAATTTATTAATTCATAGTTGTAAAGCAAATACCATTAAATGCTATTAAAGTCTGAAGAAATTAAAACATTTAGATATCCAGGATTAACATTTTGTCTTACAGTGCCAGTGAGTGTAATAATAAGGGCGTAGTGCTATGTCATTTGCGAAAAGTATCATAACGATAATATGATAACGAACATAACACTTGTTTAGGTTTACAGTTTCTTTGCCTTTAAATTTGTGCTTAGGTAAACTAGAACCGCGTTAAAGACAAACCAAATACAAGAAAATAGAACATGAAAATAGATCTCTTAACCGCATCTAAATCTGACACTAAGTCGCGTGAAAAAAAGAATCAAATAGAAGAAAAGTAAAATATGAAAATAGATTTATTAACCGCATCTAAATCTGAAACTAAATGTAAAATAAATTATATACATACATATCATACATTTCTATAGCGATTAGAAGCCAAGGATACGCCTTTTCTAACAAGTATAGCTCTTTCATTCCAACAACACATATTCTTTGGAGTTTGAGTCCCCCGGTCCTTTATGAAAATCCGTAGGCCGGGATTACGGCACATTTCATTGGACAAGAAGCTGCGAGCTCGTCTAATTCGAAATTTGAGGGGAATATAATTGTAATTGGAAATGCATGTAAATGATTTTAACAATCGATTTTACACAGATTTTTGTTATTCTTTATTGCATATATGATTTATACATATACAATTTGAAAAGTATTTTTCGTTTTATTTTTTTTTTTGTAATCGTAACAGTTTGCCCATATACTTATGTAAAAATTCCTTAGGAGAAGTTGTTGTGATTTCTAATAAGCTCGAAACATCACTTCAAATTGCGTGTATATCTTTTAAAAGTTGTTTAAACGTCAATGAAATAATAATAATAATAATAATATTTCTTATTTCTTTGATTTATTTACAGGTTAAATGTTTATTTCGTGGAAATATTCAAAACACTTGACAGCAAATTCTCAATAGAATATATGAAAATCTTAGCAAATTTGGTTTAGCTAAATTAGTTCTATCGGTGTGCTCATCACTCGCCGCATTCTGCCTCACGGCGACATCGTGGTCGTCATTATCACCGTGTGTCTGCGCGCACATTTGTGAGTGCGTGTGTAAGCAAACGCCCAAGTGCGACATTTGGACAAAATGAGCTCTTGTTCAATTTACCAACGTAACAACAACACCAATAACAAGTTTGAACAAATACATATAAATTACACATTTGTTTAACAAATAATAAACAAAATACTAACTAAACTACTACAATATTCGCTGAAAAAGAAAACCTAAAAAGCTTAAGGAATTGCTAAGTGTCAACTGTAATTAAGGCACTTAACTAAGATGCTTAAGAATTGAATGATCCTTTTTAGAAGGATCTACATAGTTAACTATAGAACACAAACACAATAACCAAATTCAAAATGTCATTAGCTTCAGTAACTACAACAACTTCGAGCGCTACAACCACCACAGCCACCACAACCACAACGTCATCATCGGCTTCCCACTTAACGATGAGTAAAATTTCCACATCGACGCCGCAAAAGAAGCATGCAGATACTACTGGTCTTTCCGATTTGAGCAGTTTAGTTGATGCGGAAACATCAAATGTTTTCAATGACTATAATACCAGTACCTCCATTAGTCCCAACCAGAGTATAAGTAAAATTCATGGGAGTGGTGGCTTTAGTAAATCCAACTCTGCTTCAAACAGTCCGGTGGCCAAACGTCACATAAACTCTGGTTCTATTACACGCATTCGCCCTCAGTCCAGTTATTCGGCTAGAGTACTGATATTCGATGATTCGGATCAAGAACTGAATGGAAGTAATAACAGCGGCCACAGTGCACACAGCGGAGGTAATAATACTAATGATGGCACTGCTAAATCGTCAGCGGCCTTGGAAATGTTGGCTTCGTCGCCTAAAAACGATACGTCAATATCATCCACGCAATCGCTGTTGCGTAATTTGAATTTAACCAAATTTTCTTCGGGCGGTTTATCGGCAAGTTCGATTTCGCTTCCAGCCAGAGGTTATGGCGCCTTATTGCGAAAAATATCGTACCAGCAGCATACATATTCGATGAGGTCTGCAAGTAATGGTAAGTTCGAGATAATTCAATTATTTGTTGATAACAGTAATTAATTCATTTAATTCAATGCAGTTGTGCTTTTGCGCTTCTGAAAGAATCAAATTCTTTCCATACGAAATAATTCAGTTTCTCATCAGAAGTGTAGTTAATATCTCGTAGAATATTGGCTACATTTAAATAGTTTTCTTTTGTTGGAAAGGGAGAATTTTTGAAATCCACTGAGTAATAAAAAAAACATTTCAGATTCTTCAAATCTGGTACGCATGCGTAATACGTCATTGGGTAAGTCTGCACCCTGTCTCACGGGAAGTTCAGTTCGGGAGCGTGATAATAGCATATGTATGACTTCCGCTGGCGTACATGGCCTCACTCAATCGCCCTCTTCGGTGTCATGCAATGCTCACGCTTCGCCCTCGAATGCATCGGGAAATCATGCACCCACATCTAGTTCTCTGAATATTTCACGGTCTGGTAGTTGTGCCGGCTTGGGCATTGGTAAACATCATTTACATGGGGTGGTATTACGTGGCACTGGTGCATCAAGCGGTGTGGCCCATCATCGTCTCAGCTTAGTGACGGGTGGTATAGGTGCAGCAGCTGCCGCTGCAGCCGCAAATTCCAGATCTCATTCGCCTTATTCGGCGAGTCCAGTGGATAGTCCGCGCATTAACTCACCGATGCAATTTGCTTTTGCCCCAATTAAGCGTATAGCGACGTGCCGTGGTGATGGTAGTAGACGTTGGTCGGTGGCTTCATTGCCATCGTCGGGTTATGGTACTACACCAGGAAGCTCAAATTTATCGGTGAGTATTCCTTCGCTATAGGAAATTCTTGAGCAAGTTTTAACTTAATTATGTTCACCTAATTTATATCTAAAGAGTCAGTGCTCCAGTCAAGAGGCATTGCATCAATTGCCTCACGCTTTGGCCCATGAAGAATTAAATTTGTTGTCCGGTGAAGCAGGCAACAACAATGCCATAGTAAATTGTTGCCCCGAACACATGCAACAGCAACATCAGGCAATGGTGGTTGCCTCAAATCGTCCTCATTGTTTGAAACATTGTGCTTTAATCAACAACAACGCAACAACGAATAAAACTACCGTCCCAGGACATGCAAGTCCTAAGCAATTGAAACATGTGCCAACGCCACAACCTCCAAATATAATGCATACGCCAGTCATCAACAACAGGCAATGTCCTAACTGCTGTGCCGACGTGAGCATGGTATGCAGTGGCAACGGAGTTAATAACCAAGGAAACAGTGGAAGTGGCTCCACCAGTGGAGGAGGAGGATCTAACAACAATACCCAAAGTGGTGGTGGAGAGAGAATGTCGCCATTTCACAGACCACGATCTAGATCTTTATCTAGTCCTTCTCGGTCTCCGGCCATTGATAATGAGATTGCAATAATGAACACTTTATATAAGGAGCGTTTTCCAAAGGCTACACAACAAATGGAAGAGAGACTGAAACATTTTATAAACGAAAATAAGTCGGCTGTGTGTAATAGTTTTCGGGACTCGCAGCCCATAGTAAGATTTGTGCATCATCAAGTTTTGGAAATGGCTAGAGATTGTCTAAACAAGTCCGAAGCTAAGTTAATTACATCACGTTACTTTTACGAAATGAGTGAGAATCTAGAACGTTTGTTACTGGAGACAAAAGAGAAAAGTCCAGAAGCTGCCGTAGAATTGGCAGGGGTTATAAAGAAGTTACTTTTAATTATATCTAGACCGGCCCGGCTGCTTGAATGTCTGGAATTTGATCCAGAAGAGTTCTACCACCTATTGGAGGCAGCCGAGGGTCAAGCTAAGGCGATACAAGGTATAAAAGCCGATATACCGCAATATATTATTCATAAGTTAGGTTTAAATCGAGACCCTATAGCTGAGATGCAACAGGAGGCTAAAGAAACTAGAGAAGCATGTGATTTCAAAAAATGTTCAATAAACAGCCTAGTAAACGACTCAGGCACACCGTGTTCCCTGCTCTTAAGTTCACCACTGACATGTGTTTCAGCCACTTTAAATCCGAACGCAGAGCTGAATTTACTGGCGAATAGTGGCACGAGTACACCCATCCCGGCAATACCATTACAGCCACCACAAACGCCAGTGGCAATGACGGAAATGCCATCATTTGCAGGAGCTTTAAACAAGCAAGCTAATTTGGCTCTGATAGCTCAGGAGAAGACTGGTATGAAAACCCCTCTGGCTACGGCGGTGACTCAACAGCAACCAGTGCAACAAGTACCACAACAAACACCTCAGCTGCCACCACCTCAGCCCATACCTAGTGAACATGATTTCGACATAGTTAAACTGATCTCAAATGGTGCATATGGTGCCGTCTACCTTGTAAAGCATAAAACGACGCGTCAACGCTTCGCGATGAAAAAAATTAATAAGAATAATCTCATTTTGCGTAATCAAGTGGAACAAGTTTTTGCGGAACGGGATATTTTATCGTTTGCGGATAATCCTTTCGTTGTGAGCATGTATTGCTCATTCGAAACCAAGAAGCATTTATGTTTGGTCATGGAATATGTCGAGGGAGGTGATTGTGCCACATTACTGAAGAACATAGGTCCTTTACCGGCCGATATGGCCCGGTTTTACTTTGCGGAGACAGTGTTGGCGGTAGAATATTTGCACAGTTATGGTATAGTGCACAGGGATTTGAAACCAGACAATTTGCTAATTACTGCATTAGGCCATATAAAACTAACTGACTTTGGTTTATCGAAAATGGGTCTGATGTCGTTGGCCACAAATCTATATGAAGGATACATAGATTCGGAGACAAGACAGTTTTCAGATAAGCAAGTAAGTTAATTCATGTATTTGTCACAAAGGAAATTGCACATTTTTTTTCTTATCTTGTGTAGGTCTATGGAACGCCAGAATATATAGCACCCGAAGTGATTTTGCGCCAGGGTTATGGCAAACCTGTCGATTGGTGGTCCATGGGAATAATTTTGTACGAATTTCTCATTGGTTGCGTGCCTTTCTTTGGAGAGACTGCTGAAGAGCTGTTTGCTCATACTGTCAACGATGATATTGAGTGGCCCGACAATGACGATTGGCCTGTACAGCCAGAAGCGAAAGATATCATTACACAGTTATTGCAACAGAACCCACGAGATCGTTTGGGTACTCAGACTGGGGCTTTGGAGGTCAAAGAACATTTTTACTTTGACGGATTAGATTGGAATTCTTTGCTGAGGCAAAAAGCAGAATTTGTGCCGCAATTGTCCAATGATGACGATACCAGCTACTTTGATAGTAAGTTGTGGATATTTCTAGCCTTGAGGGGAACAATCTAACACGTTTGATTTGATTTAAGCCCGCATGGATCGTTATAATCATGATTTGGGTGGTGAAGATACAGATGACACGGATGACACACCAGTATTTGGTTCATTTTCATCTTATACTCCTCAGTACCGCAAGCAACACTATTCGTGGTCACGAGTGGCCTCCACGAGCTCAGTTTCTTCCACCACATCTAACACATCGCTAAATGTTGCGGGTACGACCACATCAGTCTCCACATTGACAACGGAGGCCACCACGCTGCAAATGACGGAAAGTTCATTGTCACCGACAAACACTGTTGATTCTGGGGCTAAATGTCGAAAGTTACCTGCCCCGTCGGCTTCAAACATCGTCCACAGTAATAAAGACCAGCAAATGATGAATAAGGTTCTTACCACGCCACAGTTGAGAAAAATAGAGGTGTGTTTAAAAAATGTCATTAAGTTCAACATCAATCATTTATTGCCTTAAAGAAAATTAGTCGTTATGGCGAAGGCAAAATTTGTTTGCATTTGCATAAAATTTAGTTTGGACAAAATGTGCTATGTATTTCGTTAGATAATTTTTCTGTACTAATTTGTCCCATCATCATTCTTTCCGTATGGAAATTGTGATATATTCTTACACTTTAAATACATTTGTAGAAAATAAGAAAATCGAATCGATATACATAACAACAAATTTTAATATTTTCAAAAATTTTTCCATTATTTCATAGCTTGCCACCAGTTGCTTAAAAGTTCCTTCCACACCCGATGCCGATTATTTGCCCGAACTGTTGCACAACGTTTCCATAGGCAGCGATAACGAATTGCGTATGTTAAATCAGTTCTTGCGCCAGCCTGCTGCTACCACGTCCACCAACAATCAGCTTCAGAATGTGGTATTACAGCCTATTAAACCGGAGCGGCATCACCGGCACAGCATGCCACCGAACACTACAACAATTATAACGACTCCAGCAACCCCACCAGCTGCAATGGTCAATGCTCCGGCGGAAGTTGAGCATAAAATGACAACAACAACAACGACCAACACCTCAAAGTCGCAAACAAATTCAACTAGTTCTGTTACTACTACTGCAACCGCAACAACCACCATAACTTCGTCCACCTCGAGTACAACACTGAAAACTACAAATACTTCTTCGACTTCAACAACTCAAACCACCGAACGCAAACTTGCCGATACTCATAAATTAGCTCGCAGTACACCCGAATCATCGCAGACGGACAGCGATGACTTTTCGCCACAAATCGCACGTAAACGAAAAGGCGTTTGTGCTCGCGATATTTTGCCGAGATTCTCGATATCAATTGAGGATGAAACCATAAGCGGTGGTTCATCTTCGGCGGAAAATACACGAGAACAATCACCGTTGGCTTTACAACATCAAAAGTCGATAGACAGTCATATGGGTAATAAAAATCATCGCTCCCGTTCCTCAATAGTAAAATCAGCATCAGCCTTGGGCTTATCATTAATGTCATCCGCAAGTAAGTGTTACTATCAAAAAGGTCCAGTGCTTAAAATGTTTAATCGAAATCTCTTTTAAGTTGACAATACTCAGTTGGCACAGCAGTTGTGCAATATAACAGCTGGCATGCAGTCGCCCAGTAGTGTCACTGGTGGCGGTGGAGGTGGTTCTAGTACAGCTTCTTCTCGCGATACTTCGCCATGCCGCGAACTTTCGCCATTGGTAACCAACTTAAAACCACCTATTATCATTAGACGAGGCCCACGGGGCTTCGGTTTTACTGTCCACACAATTCGTGTCTATTATGGTGATACTGACTTTTATACCATGCACCACTTAGTGATGGCTGTGGATGAAGGTAGCCCAGCTTTTGAAGCTGGTCTAAGACCTGCTGACCTTATCACCCATGTAAATGGCGAAACTGTGCAGGGACTATTCCACACACAAGTTTTGCAACTACTATTGAGCGGTGGCGAACACGTCACACTAAGAGCTACACCCTTAGAACACACCAGTATCCAAAGTGGTGGTAGAAAACGTGATTTGATGCAAAGTAAATTGGCTAAAAAAGGTGTGAACCGTCAGAAGAAGCAGACGAAAAAAGAGCATGATAAAAAAAGAAAAACATCGTTGTTTAGGCGCATCAGTAGTAAGCGGGCTTCGGCAGAAATTCAACAGGTAACATAAACAAAATTGACTAGAAAATATGTAAAATGAAATAATGTTTTATGTAGTTGGCGGCTGGCATAAGTTCTCCCACAACGCCGTCGGCAGTTGGAGGTACAATTGGTAGGAACTTGTCTCCATTAGATTCGTCATATCATAGTAGTAGTTGTTGCCAATCTGCGGCTACATCATCACAATCAACATCACCATCATCCTCCTCTCCCAACACTCCAACGGGTGGTGGTATAGGTAATAATGGTAGCGGTGGGGTTTCCGCTGCAGGCAATAACACCGGTGTTGGATTTGTTAGCACTTCGAATACGGTGCTGTTGCCGATAGCTGGTTCAGTGTCGGGGGCTGCTACAGCAGGAGCGCCGGTGGGTGTCATGGGAAGTATGCCAGGTATGTCCTACGATAAGAAATATAAATATTGAACAGTATAAAAATAGTATCATACTATCTTTCAGTTTCACCTACTTCGGTTCCGCAACTGTATCAACGTCCCTCTACGTTACATGGTTTAAAACATAAATTACATACCGGGTGTACCGGTAACACAACCGTGTGTCCCTCGGGCTCTGGCGTAAAATCTTTACATACTAATTCCACTGCTTCTATACCCAATAGACGCAAATCTGTAGGTCATATACCATTGTCACCATTGGCTAGGACACCATCGCCTTCTCCCCTACCATCTTCGCCCACACGATCCCCCTCTCCATTGGCATTTCCCATTATTGGCCATCAGCCAGGATCATCGAATACTACGCAATCTTACAGTCCTGGTGGATCATTGCCCGTTGTGCAAACTGTAACGGCTGGCAACAAGAAAACTGGATTTGTGCGCACAAAGTCTTCAGAGCCCAGTTCGCCGCTCCTGAGACGAGCCCTATCGCCCGATCGTTTGCATCCACGTAGTGCGGAGACGAAATGTACTCTCATTTCGCCACTTTGTTGTTCTCCGCCAATTAAACAGCCACAGCGGGCTATCGGTGGTGTGTGGCGCCCAAATTCGACAGCAAGCACTGCCACCACGGCTGCATCGGGTTCACAAGCAGCGGCCATAGCAGTGAATAATTCCACGCTACCGCCTATAACGGCACTTCATTCGCAACAATCACTGTCCGCTACCACCATCTCATCGTCGTCGTCGCCATCAGCCTGTAGTCGTTTAATTGAACAATGTGATCAACATCTTTCATCCACCAACAACAATATTATTGAAGATGCAATTATGTGTGATGCTTCACAAACCTCTGCTTCTGCCTCCTTAGTAAGCACTCCGTCCGGTATTGCTTTGCCAGCACCGGGTGAAATGTTACCTCGCATCGCTGAAGAGAAAGATTCGCCCACCAGTACTTCAGAGTCCACCACTCCAGGTTTTATGCAAACAATAGATGAACACGAGGGAGAAGCTATGTACTGCAACGAGAGATTGAATGAGGATAAACTGAATAAAGTAGAGATGGTAACGTGCGTTAAACTCGCGGCAGCAGAAGGTGCTGAAGGCTACAAAATGAAATGTAACGAAAGCAGTAAGTATACAATGAGAGTTCTTGAATTTATAGTTTAAAATTAGACAACACCCGTGTTGTATATTTTTATTGAGTTAGTTCATAGAATTTAATTTTTAGTTTCATCTTTGGTCATTTCTGCCATAGCGCCACTCATTCATAATGTAGTAGGAACAATGATTTTTCGAGCGTCAGACAGTCTGCATAGCTAAAGTAAGTTTCCGTTCAATTTTGCGAAAATTTTGACACGTCTGTTGATAAATATATCCAACGTAGTTGTGTAATTGAATTGCCTGAACTTTTTTTTTTTTGAATAGATTTATTTTCTGCAACAGAAACAAATTTGCCAAGAACTTCAATAAAATATAAACAAAGCAATGATGCAACTTACCTTCACAAAGATATTACCATACGCTATCTCTGACTAGAGAACCCATTTCTTCCATTGAGTTATGGATTAACGTTGTACATTAGTTGTGATAAATAATAATAATTTTCACAAAACTAAGTTAATATGACTTCAAATCAATCCAATCCCATTCGGTGTCTATAATTTGTGCATGCACATATATACATATTCATTAAGACTGATGACGCTGCACTGTAAAAATGTAGTTGATTGATTTGTGGTAGTT
This sequence comes from Philornis downsi, assembly GCA_019455685.1. Lineage (NCBI taxonomy): Eukaryota > Metazoa > Arthropoda > Insecta > Diptera > Muscidae > Philornis > Philornis downsi. Next base: position 749,067 of record JAHXMU010000074.1, read on the forward strand.
GGTATTTTTCAGTCCAGTGTCAGTCTTAGTGAACTAATAAACAATAAATAGAGTCACTCGAACTATGGCTAGCTCACGAACTTGTAGTTTTCGAATTAGTTTCATATACCTATATACAATGTCTTGACAAATGTATGCATTTAACACGATTGTAATAGTGAACTAAAAACTTACTACGCTTTAGTATTTTGCCAATTAAATCATTGTGAAGTGGATTGTGCCCAAATTGTTCATTCTGTACTGTATATATTATATAGTTATGTTTTATAAGGCTAATGTACAAAATACAATACTCTCATGTATGGATGCATTTGTACTATTTGTGATATGCGAATGATGCATTTGAATAAAGAAAAGGACGCCATTCATGTGCGAACCTTTAAGTGAACATGAAGTTTTACACTAAATATGCTTCCATGTATTATACGGTGTGAATAAATCTATATGAAATATTATTTTGCAGAATATCAACTTCGGTAGCCGCAAACAACATTACCAAAAACAAGGAAATACAGCGTAATTTTCTACAGTGAATGTTTGAATGTGATGTCATTTTGTCATCACAAATATGTATACCAAAGACGTTAATTGGAAACTTCGAAAACTATTTTTTTTAATTGTTCCAAAGGGTAATTTTAATCTATTTAGAGTTGAGAAGAAAAGTTTTTTTTTTTTAATTTTTTTAGCCGTATAAGTTGAAGAAAAAAACTATGAAAATGCTATTAATGTGGCACAATACCCTATTTCCACGTTCCACGTTATTTAGAAAGTAAATGCAACATGTTACCTGTCGGCATTCGATTTAATATTGCTATATCGTCTTGCTGATTGCATATAATTCAATTAGTCAGTAATATTTGAACCTGGAACAGAATTGCAATAGCTTCTATAATTGATGAGTACATTCATAGCAACCTAAATCAATTATTAAGATTTCCACCTAACAATATCCCTCTGCATGACTTGGTATTTATTAGTGTGTCAGATAAGGCTATTTGCTAGCAAATTTTCCTTAGGATCGATTGCAGTTTACCCGAGTTATCGTATCCATCAGTGTTACAAACAGACAAACGGACATGGCTTAATCGTCTTAGAAAGACCTGAAATAAATTCCGTCTTCCACTAACATGTTGCACTCAATGCGTTACAATATTTCTCAGTCAAATGATGTATGGTTGGGGGTATCTCTATGAAATAATAATGGTATGAAAGGTCAGGTAGATAATGTTATTTTTAAAAACAGTTGACGATCATTTCTTTTTATAAATTTAGCATTTCTTTTACGTCTAACAAATTCATCCGGTTGTAATATATAAATAATATGTATATATACGAGTATATATATATATATATATATATCATATATATATATCTTTATTGAATCTGACCCCAGCAGTGCGAATACGAATCTTATTATCTGACCGATGCCAAGTCAGTACAATTATCGAATTGTTGTATAAACGGATCTTGACAACTGGATGTAAGGAGTCTGGAAAAATGCAGGGAAATCTGAAATTAATAAACGGAATATTTTCGTTATGTTTCTTGCCTAGGGGTTTGTCAACCTTTGTTGGTAACTTGGTTATTGAGCTGAACTTCATTTTTTTTTACCAAAAATACTTTTTTTCATTTATAAATTTGTTAAACACTCATTTCCAACAATTTATTTCGTATTTCCTTATCATCCTTTATTACAGCAACTGAAGATATTGCTTTAAAACCTATAAAAATATTTACGCAACAATTGAACACTACTACAACTACCCCCACTACAGGTAGCAATGTAATTGCTGTTCCTCAGCAATCTAATATAATAACTACATCCACCTCCACAACCACTACTAGTACCGGCGGTACAAATAGCACCGCAGCCAACAGCTCTGGGCTGTCACAAGGGAAATCTGCGAAAACTAGCGCTGCTACGGCGGCACGGCGTGAACAGTTCGCCGGAAGTTCAACAAGTGGGGTGGCCAGTGGAGGAGGTGGTAGTGGAGGCGGTGGTGTCAACGGGAGTGGAATTGGAGCTAATAAAGCAGCTGCAGCCAATACAGCTACTACCAAACAGAAAAAGTGAGAATATTGTAAGCTGAAAATTTTATTTTTCCATATACATGAATGTGAGACACTTTAAACGTGACATCGTTGAGTGCTAAAGAATGATATGAAAATCATTCGTTATGGTAATTGTGAATTTTTTACAAAGAAAAAAATTCTTGATCTGATACTATGTGTATGTGTGTACTTTTTCTCTTAGAAAATCTAGTATTTAACCTAAAAAGCAAAACAAACAAACCTACAAATACTATAATGATCTTACTTCTCAATACAATACAGTTACAAGTAAATATTTAATAATAATTACGTATTTTGATTGCCATATTCTTAAACGATACAATAGATTCCTTCATATAATATTACAGTCAATATGCATATGTATAAAATATATATACTTAGAGTTATGAAAAAAAAACAAAAATATCCATGCGAAAAGAAAGAAATTTAACCCGCTTTAAATTTACCATACCGTACCGAGGCGAAGAAGAAAAATTGCTGTACTTTGGAAATATTTTTAAAACCAAGCAAAAAAAAAAAAAAGTAAGTAAAAGTAATATGATAAAGATTTGAAATTCTTATTAGAAGATTTTGCAACTTAATTGTAAAGAGAACCAAAAGCAGATAAAACTAATTGAACATTTTTCCATATTTCATTTTTAGTTTCCGTTTTTATTGTATTACTATTCTGCAATTTATACATAGAGTTGTGCATTTGCGCAATATATTTCAAATTAGAACGGATGAAAAAAGCAAAACTAAAAGAAAACAATTATATTTCATAATATGTCCTCAAATCCGTTTAAAATGAAATCGAAAACGTATTAGCAGTAGCTTAAGCGGAAGTTGAGACCAGAATGTTTCGTGTTTCACGTTCAAAGTTAAACGTAAGTCTGTGTTCGGAAAATACAATTATTTTGTGTTATAAAGTACTATTAGATTAGGAAACACTCTGTTTCAATAGACTAACTGCAGGGAAGTGAAACACAGAGCAACTGCAATTGTCGATTAAAGGAGCTTTCCCATTAGTCACACTTTTTAACAACTAACTTCACTTATACGTCAAAAATCAATTTCCGGGCAACGTTTAGTAAAAGCCAGAACAACTGAGGTAATAGAAGTTCTCAACTATATACAAATTGATGCGCTTACAAGAATTCTAAATAAGCACATTCTAAAAAGGAAATACGTAAATAAAAAAAATAATATCGGAAGTTGAAAAAAACTGATATTAAACTAAAATCGACTGGAATAACATTATGTGTCGAAGTTTATTAAACTTAGCATAAAGCATGAAATCTAATGTAAACGAAATCGTTGAGCAGACTTCGCATGCTCTTGATGGAATGTTTGTTTATGAAATCGAATTATATCTGCTAAATACAAATGCTCTGTGCACCATATGATATATCACAAACAAAAAATTGATATTTAAATATTCAGTTCACAATCCAATAGGCAAACTTTGAGCTTAAATGTTGTTAAATTACTTTTTTACTCTGTAATGCGCAAAGCTGTCATCCTTCATTTTTGTGAATTTATATCAAATGACGATTTTGTAATAACTTGCTAGAGAGTCCGGTGCATTGGAAAATAAACACCAACAAATTATAAAAAATAATAATTTCAAAATTCCTAAATCAACGATTAGTCTTAAAACATTGTAATATATAATTAGATGTTATATTTCTTACTTTATTAAGGAAGCAAAACTGATGCATAATTCCATTTTCATTTTTAATTTTAAATTTCATTACTTCGTTTTTTGATTTTATTCAACTAGTTTTTCTTTCACAAATTTGCAACTCTTCATAATACATCTCTTTACTTTTCCGAAATATAACAATGTCCCGAAACTGTGCGCTCTATTAGAATTGTAATAATGGAAAAATGTCCAGTAAGCATCATTAATAAAATAATACATTTTGTAAGTTCTCCGCAGATTTTTCTACTTTTGAAATTTTCTTAGAAGTAATGTTTTGACGTAAATTCTCACAATATTTTTGTATATAATTTCAAGCCATTAAATATTTAGGAGTTAAAAAAATTTATAGGCGAAACCCAAATAAATTATAGGTAGTAATGTAAAGCTTAGCAAACATATTTTTTCCGCGCATTCACCTTTAAACATATAGATTTAAAGCAAACTTCCGCTACTTTCCACACTGCTAAAGCCACCAAATCCTTCTTTTAATTTTAGCTGACATTAATAACGATTTAGTGCTTTAGGTATGCTATGTAATAATTGTTATGTTTTTATGTTAACCATTACTATTAATTAATATACTCCTTGTTTTTTAATTGTAATTTTAAATATTACCATTATGTTTATTTTTTGTTTCAACTTCAACACAATCCCTCAACCCTTTGTTATTTTCAGTTTCAATTTGAAATTGATTAATTCCCCTTATATACTCATTCACATTTTAAGTATAACATATGCATTATATACAACTAATGATGATTTATATATCAAATATTTTGTAAATGTGTAATCACATAATGTACTTTCTTGGTAGAATCTCTTGATTGACTGCATTAGAAAACTGAAAAAATATAGTAAAGCGATAGTAATTAGCATATTAATCTATATGTTTGAATGTAATTTTGAAAGAAAAAAAAAAAAAGAAAAACGAAACATAAAAAGATTTACTCGTCGAAGACAAAAAAAATTAACGTTCAAAGTGGACAAAAATATTGCCGTGCGAAAATACAAATAAATAAAAGCGTATTAAACATAACAAGATATTATGGCATTTTTATTTGTATGGAGGCTGAAACTTCTCAAGATAACACAGCAGAAGTAATGTGTATTAGTATTTCGATAGTTGTTAGGTAATTGTAACGCAGCCAGCCGCTAAAATGTAAAGGCGAATACTGCTTTTTAGACACATTTATTAACATTGGAAATTCTAATTTATCAAAAGTTGTAGATTTTGTAAAAAAAAAACGTTTACAAAATGTACTTTACAAGCAAGCATTGCCAAACCGCTATGGGTTCTTTGCCACCACTTTATTCATGGTCGGCGGGCAGTACTTTGCCCGCGTTATATTCTGTTGGGATTTAAGTATCAAAATGGGAAGGAATAGGGATATATGCTTGAACCAGAAGACTTAAAATTTAATTTGCCTAAAAACATCTCCAAAACCGGATCCAGACGGATTATCTTCACAATAATATTTGAAAACAGATCTCATTTTAAGCTGCCTAGAAGACAAATTGGGTAGTTCTTCATGACAACAGTGAACACTAAATTGATCCCGTGGTAATGGGTGCAATGCATGCTTCTAGTAGTAGGAATGTGCTTGTCTTTCGTGACGCTAACAAAGATATGTGTTACATTCCATATTGAGTAAGCTAACGACAAAAAGCTAGACCTTAATAAGGCTCATCTGCGGAGGTAGGAGAAGCTTATGCCAACCCAAAAAAAACTATGATATCTTATATTTCTGACATAGAGTGACAACATATTGCTCATTCCAGCATGAAAAGCCATGCTGAGAAAAATGATAGCTAATAACGGCACCGTTGTAGCCAAGGGATCGCTATGAAACAAGAGGAGGGGGAAAATCTATTGTAATGATGCACAGTTCTGGAACTAGATCCCATAAATTCTACGCGAAATTAAAAAACAATGTGTGTATGAGCGAGTGTGTGTTGAGCACATGTGTAAATCATTTCTATAACCTGCTGGAGAAACTCCAATTGTGGTCGCAGCAACATCATCCAGCTTAAGAATAACAAGGATATAGGGCTGTTAAAAACAGCTGACTATGAGCTGATAACGAAAGCAAACCCCTTGATTAATGCCAGTTAACCCCGCATAAGTGTTTGTATCGAGGCTATTATAAAACTTTATCAAACTCTACCAATGCGGCTTCAATAAATGATCAGATATTCACACTGCTCAAATATCCTGGAAAAAGAGATGCCCGAAAAACTAGTCGACACGTATCTTCTTGGATTTAATATTTCATATTCCTGAAAAGCCGTTACCCTTTTACAAAACGACGCATATCATTAGAAAGTCCTCAAAGGAGGTATACAAAGATTTTATAGAGCCAGCCGATACTCAAGACAGCCTTAGGAAATATATAAGATTATTGTGAGGACTTGAATCAATTCCTTAATTCTTTAGATGTGCGGAAATAAACCTGACAAGATTATTATTGCTTTAGCGTTTGCCATTTAAAAAAGTAAAACAGTGCTATCCAAGTCAAAGCTCATACAAAGGAGCAGCAAAATGACTCTTAAGAAAGAATTTGGTAATTGTAAAATGAAATCCTAGAAAAGGGCTGATTTTCTGCTTATTGATTCATGTTCATTTAAAACAGATCAAAAATCCATTGTGCGAAAGTTTTTGGAAGAGGTTAGATAAACGTAGGTATGCCGTTGTGATTTCCAAGCAACATTCGCGAATGCGCGTATAGCACTTTTATGCCCGATATGTAGATTTTCGGGTGAACACTGAGCTGAAATTATCTTGCAAATCTAAAGCTTTCTTCGGCCCTTAAAATCAAATTGTTTAGAAAATCTGGCAACAGCAGGAATTGTTCATTTTAATTTGTTTTGTTTGTTTTGAATCATTTTTCCTTCGAGTTTCATACACATTTTTGACACCATTCATTTTGTATCTTTGGTTAATGTAAAAAACAATTTCGAAATTAGAGGTGTTAAAAAGAATTTATTAAATATTTGACCGAAAGAAAAAACGTAATAACAAACGGGCATTGGATGGACCTCAATTATGAAAGTTTGGAGGGAAAAAGTGAGTGGTGCAGTCTGGATTCTTAGTAGGATAAGTTACTATCACGCAAGTTGTTTTGGAAATGATATATCTGTACCATACAACTACAACGAATTTGTTTTGTGGATTTAAGAATTTTGAATGCAAGAGTCTATCAACTTCTATGTCAATTTGAAGATGTTCTAAATATCCTATGGCTCATTAAAAGTGTCTACTTTGGGTTTGAGGTCCAAAGTTTGATTTTTGGAAAACGATTGATTTTAAAAAGGAAAGCAGCTGGTTGAGTTGTAGTGATATAAAAGCTGACATTGGCTTGGTATTGACATTTAATGGATTTTTGTTGTTCATTAAAAACATGTGTTAATTATGTTAATTGAATTCTGGCACATTAGCAATTTTCTATATATGATATATTGAGGCACAAAATTAGATTTAATAACTGAAAATCTAAACATTCTTTTTCACAGAAAGAATTATATTTGACAAGCAGGAAAACTTAACGGTACATGAAGATTCCAACATTATCGTTAAACGAAAGCATGTAAAAACAAGGGAACGATTTTCTATAATGGAAAACTCCGACCGAAGGGAGCAAGAGTGTTATAATGAAAAACATTTTAAAGTATTGAGTAATGATAACCAGGCAACAAAATCTATGCAAAATAACGGAACTACCAAAAGCACTAGCACACGTACTAAGGAAGCCTTTTTAGACAATACCTCAAAAAACCATCAGCAATTTGAACATTTCCACGATACCAAAAAATGTGCCTTTGATAATGAAGGCATTAAATTCAAGCAACGGCACTCGAATTTGTCGAGAATGGGGTGCAAATCAAATAATAACTTAAATGCCTTCACTCCAAACTCACCTACAAGGACAGAAGTTTTAGTAGAAGGTTTACAAAGCCACAAAGTAATTGCGGGGGAGCAATATTCCAAATTTCACGACGTTGTTCCTACTTCCTCAAGACATTTATATAATGAGAGCATGGTTTTGGGCCGAAAGACTTACACAACAAGCTTACACATACCTATCGCCTGTGAAACTGCAATGGATTGCGGAGCATTTGGTGACCACGAATCAGAGAATAAAATACATCTCAAAGGGAATGTGAATGACCTTCTTAAAGAGATTAAAGAATTTGTTAAGAACTGCTCATTAACGGAGGCAAATGAACACACGGTGAACTGTTATCATGTTTGCTCCAATCCTGTCCATTTTTTCATTCCGTACAAATTAACACCATGTTGTGGGAGTAAGCGGGCAGAGCACTTCTGTAATTGTCCTCAACATATAGAAAATCAAAGGCAGACATTGGCTAAGCACTGCAATTGCTGTTGCCAATGTAACAGAAGATTGTCCAGAAGCTTAGAATCATCTAGGCGTAAATGTACCGATCTTAAAACAAATGATTTTTATTTTCGCAGATCAGAATCTATATATCCGTCTCCGGACAAAATTAAAAAAGAGAAATATCATAAAGCTCAACAGAATAGAACAACACAATTTAAGGACAGACAGATTCTTAAAGAGCATAAACATTACAGGCGAAGAGACCTTGGCGAGAAATCTCACAAGCATATGGGGGAAAATAAAGAAAGCAAGGACGAAAAGAAATCGAAACGAAATTATACTGAAAACACAGACAACAAAACGGCGTCCGATTTTGCCGCCAGATTTGACAAATGTATAATTGAAACTTTGGGAAGTGACATAGTCTCCAAATTAGTTCATATCATAAACCACTATGCCAATGAGGAAGAAAAACGTCTGGATAACATAAAAAATAAAGTAGCGCAGGAAACTTTTGATGATTTTGTAAAAAATCATGCAGGATCTTTTAATGTTGCAAGGAAAAGGAGAATGTTTGAAATAACCAAGAAAAATCAGAAACCAACAAAAAACTATAAGGACTCTTCTTATTCTCCTAAAATGAAATCACATGCATGTTACACTGTAGACTCCTTGGGGGAAACACAATATTCGCAGGAGACTTTGCGTATGCTGAAGAAAATGGCAATAAAGGAGTATAAACCAATAAAGCTCAAAAACAAAGACGAAGTCGGGATAACCACTGAAAAAAGGGAAACAGATGGAAGGCACTGCACAGATGCAAAGCACGGCAAAGCCGAGAGCTATAATGAATACGTCAGGAAGTATAAATCTCAAAATGTTCACGAGATAGTTGAATCAGACCAACAACAAACAGCCAGCGATCAGACATATACAAAAGACATAGGCGATATTTTTGAAGAACAAATATATACCTGTGATACAGCTCCTAGTTTAGCTACTAGGGGATGGGCCGATTATCCTTTCCAAAGCCATGACGACTTTGAAGTTATCCGCAGAAGGAATAATAAGTTTGCATACAAATCATCCGGTACCGAGCAAGAGGGAAAACGCAAGGTGTTAGAAAATGTTCCACTTCCTTCAGCTAGGTCCAGAAAATCTGAAGGTATAGAGGACAAAAAAGATCAGTTCTCTTATAGATCTAGCAAAGGAAAAAGTTCTACAGGCAAAAGTTTAGATGGAAACAAAAAATTTCAAAATAGATCAGAAAAATGCCAAGAAAATCAAGGCAATGCGGGTAATAAAAAGAACTTGTATGACGAGACTATGAAACAAAGTGAATTAGTCGTAGTTTCTATAGAAAATCAAAGATATATTAATGAACAAGACTGTTATAAGGTTGAAAACTTGAAGGAAAACAATAGCAGACCCAGATCATTTAAAGCCAATGAAATCCATGAAAATTATAATCAACATAAAAAAACTCCCGGTAGTTATCGGACTAACTACATACGAGGTATAACTGACCAAGTCAAAACAGGACTGTTGTATATTGTTCCACCCAGCAATGAAAGAATTGGACACGACAGGAAAAGTAAGGAAACCCCAACGAGGGAATATTTCAGCAACAACAGAGATCAGATAACGGACCATGGAGGTTATTATGGTTATGAACCTGAGATGACCAAAAAATCCACACATGAAGAAGCAAGAAATAAAAAGTCAGTCGAGGAGGAAAAACATCAATATGAAGTTGAAAAAGTTTTAGTAAAAGAGGGAAATCAAGATGGAAAAGAAGTAAAGAATTTAAGAGTCGAATTTAATAATAATCAACCTCAAGAAGATGACTGCCACAAATTTTTGATTCCCTTCTACGATAGCTATCAGAAGAATACGGCAAAGAAGCATGAATGTGGAAAAGGGAAGGAAAGACAAAATTTGATATTAAATGGTGATATATCCATCAATGGTACTCAGGGGCGGAGGAATGTACAACGTAGTGATAAGGAATTATTAACATTAACATACACAAAGGGATCCTTAGAAGACAATAATTTAAATGAACTGGCACATGATTTGATGACAACACTCGACAACTGGAAGTGTTCAAATAATGAGACACATATTCGGTTATTCCAAGACAAATCTACTTCTTTCATTCTGCAAGAAAAGGAAACAGCAGAGACTCAGTATTCAGAACAAGAAGATTTTGTAGCAACAAAATCAGGCGAGAAACTAGACCAGAATTATATAAACAATATTGCAGCTACAAAAACAGACGACAACTCCACGGAAACTAAAGACATTACCACCAGTAGTGAATCGAAAATTTCTCATTTACCAGAATTACATAAGGTTATAGTTGCGCAAGATATCGAATATAAAACAATTCCGGAACAAAGTGGAATTTGTCATCAAGTAGTTGTCGGTGATAGAAATATAGTGTCACAAGAGGTGTCATCAAATATTAACACTTACGAAAGTCCGTTCGAAACAGTATCTGATCACAATAAAAACTCCCAGCAGGCAGTAGACGATAGTGAATTATATGCAAAACAATCAGGATTCACAATATCTGCAGATTTAACCTCTGACTCAACTTATCATTTCTCAAATAACACGGGAACAGGAAGGGTGAATATAGCATTACCAACTTCAGAAAAAATAATTGAAGACAATCTCAATATAACCGGGAAGGAAGATCAGCAATTTTCTGGTAGAGAGTCGCCGGACCCTACTTTGCAATATACACAGAACGAAGCAATTTCAGAAGCGATGTATGAGTACTGCAAACTAAAAAATGAATGCTCTAATGCGGATGCGCGTGATTGTGTCGATTCCTATAACAAAAATAATGCTTTAATTCCGACTGAAGTTCAATATAAATCTTCTGCTGACGAAACGCCAACGATCAAAAATTTGTCAGGAATAGACGAAGATAAATTTCATGATCAGGCTTTTACTACACACTATGCAAATCAGGAAAACAAATACTATGATTCTAAATCAATTGATGTTCCAATGAAAAAATCGGGTTGGTGGCTAATGTCTGAAGATAGCGCTGATGATGATTCCCCAAATTTCCAGAATGAGACCTATCAAAGTGAAGAGTTAGTAAATTATAGATGTATGAATCACCAGTTGCCTCAGCAGTGCGAAATAGATAAGAGTTACTATTTGGATGAAGATCACGAATGTAAGTATTGACATCGATTGCCAATTGTGTTGGGGTATACGGAAATTATAACTAAGGACTAAGATGTGTCAATTTTTAATTAAATTAAAATGTATTCAAAAACTGAATCGTTATGAGTTAAATATTGCAACCCATTCCTTACACAATCTGGACTACAAAATACCACTTTTAACATAAGTCTTTAAAAATCAATATTATTGTCATCGCTTCATAGTTTAGATTACGATGAAACTGACGCATGCACATTTTGAACAAAATATATTTTGAAAAACCAAACGCTTAATAATCAATCATTGTTTTTTTTAGTAATCAAACACATTTTCTCATTTCTGAGATCAAAAAAGGAAAATGGAAAGCAAAATACAGAACAAAACTAAAAAAAAACTTTATTATGGAACAACTGCCCACAGTCATTCTGTTATGCTTCATTTCTGTAAAGTTCTCTATAGATTCATTTTTGTAATATTTTTGGAAATTTCTCGTCAGATTACTTTCCGAAGCAAATAGTACTTCCAAAACTTATGGAACAATATTTCTTAACATGCACAATGATTCTACTGACATTAGAGTTTATCATCGGAAATTCCCTTGACGAGATCTCCCGCTATTGCCGATCATTTTTGGCTACCACAGCCCCGAAAATGTAGTCAGGAATTTTCAGAAGTTTCAATGAATATTGGAAGGTTTTTGTATAGATATTTTTATGATGTCAGATAAAGATGGAGTTGCCGAAATTCGAAATTTAATGGGACGATGTTTAGATGAAATTGAAAGTCAATCAGTTAATTTCGCACAACCCTGTGTAATCCAAGTTGTGTTAATGCAGCTGACTTGTTACGAAATGTATGTTACATTAATGATCTTAGAAGACATGGGAATTAAGAAAATTATCTTTAAGGATCAGTTATTTTAGATTGGGAAACATTTTATGGTAGGCAATACTTACAAATACTTCTCCACATCCCTTTCACGGGTTGCAAGGAAACTTGTTTTTATTATTTTAACTTTGACATGTACTACTTTTATTTATTAAAATAAACACGCAGCATATACGCTACGTTATTAAGTTGTTCGATTCTCGTGAAATAATTCTTATCTTTTAGAAATGATTAATTCGTACTTAACGTATATTAAATATGCTATTACACACATGCAAATATAAAAAAATTAAATACAAAATTTTATACAAATAAGACTTGATTTTCTATTAGCTACGAAACGTTTTCTCGCAAATTTTCGGTATCTCGAGCAAAACTTGGATTTTTTCTCTTTATGCTCGTTTTTATAGTGAATAGAGTCTGAAGGGCATTCTTTAAAATATAAATTTCATTTATCACAATGAAATCCATATGTTTGGCGATTCATATAATTTTCCTTCTTCACAGATCTTCACGAAGATGTTAACTTTTCGCTGAGCCAAATCAAAGATAATCAAAACAAATTATTGGAATCAAATGACATTAATCCAGAATGTAAACAATATGAAATATTAAAACGAACTATACATCCTCACAAGAATCTGCAATTAAACTTCTGTCTCGATGATTTGCCCGACTTCCCGCAATGTCCCTGCATGTTTGGAGCGTACTTGGAAATGTTGGAGATTTATTACCAGGATGCTAGAAAATCTACCAATTCTACCTTTTTGAGTTTTTAATTGAGAATAACTTTTTCGTTTTTGTTCAAAATATTTGTTATTAATTTTTATATTTTTCTTTGTAAATTACTGTATCTTTTATGAACACAAATGGTGTGATGTTATCAACATATAATTCATAGTGTTTGAGTAGGATATCGAGGACTTTCTTCACGAGAACGAGCTTGGCGGAAACGATCATCAGTAAGATTGTGACGAAGCTCTTGGTTTTGTACTTGATACTCCCGGGCCAATATTTCATGTTGCTCCCGTTTTTGGCGTTCATTATCTAAGTCGTGCTGTAAGGTAACAAATATAAAAAACAACAAATTTAATAGATGAAAACTGCATGTATGTGGGTGCTCAGTAGTCCAGTTTTACGAAAATGGCGGAAGTTGAGCTGCTATTCAACTAATATGTTTCGGAATTTATAGTCTAGTGGAATAACTTCCTTTAAAGCGATAGACATAACGTATAAGCCTCTGTTTTTCTTTCATTCACATCAAAAATATGAAATAATTAAGAGCTTTACTACTTCGAATTTTTTGCTTTTGCATCGGGTTTGTACTAATTTAATATACGTGGCACATTATTTTATATATAAGGTAGATCCGACGTCCAATCATAAGACGATTACCATTTTCTTTAGGTAAAACTGTATTCACCAACACCTCGCTTCAATTATTTTCCACAACTAACCAATAACTCTTCATTCTGTTTCCTCAAACGTATTAACTCTTGACTTAATTTACTATCAACTTTGATTTGCTCCTCCAAATCACGTCGAGTTTTCGATAACAACTCTTCCAGTGTCTCCGCTGAAATATGTTTATCTTTTTCATTTTTATCCGCATCAAGACGTAGTTGCACATTTTCATTTTCCAACTGCAATTAGGAGATTATTATGTGCTGTTTCAACCAAGTCGAAAACCTAAATCTCTATATATTCTTACCTTTCGCTTAATATCATTCAATTCATTTAATTCCGCATTTAGTTTATCCTTTTCTATGTCCAGCTTATCGCATAGCTCTTTGCGTGCCGTTAAATCAGTCTTCAGAATGCGTTGCTCGTCCTGACATTCCTCCAGTTTATGTTGCAAACAAGTGTTTTTGGCGGTGAGTGCAGCTAATTTACCTTCTAATTCGGAAATGAGCGAATTACGGCAGCATAATTCCTTTTTGAGTTTAAGGATTTCAGCTTCTAATTCTGTGATTTGTCGTCTTTGCAAAGTAAATGATTTTATATTTGAATGAGTAAATGGTTAATTTTAATTTGTACATTAAAGGCGGCAGTGCGGAAAGTAGTTCGTTATTATTGTTCTGCTAAGAGGTTTTTGATTCTAAGACAGCAACAACAACGACAACAATCACAGCTACTGAAGTAATGTGAAAAATAGAAAGCAGATGGAGAAAAGAGAATTGATTTAAACAAAATATGTAAAACATTACTAAAAACACTGGGCGATAGCTGTATAGGAATTTAATTTAAAAATTTTTGAAATCGAATAGAATAAAATATATTTTCACATTCGACAAACGAACATATATTTCAAATTTCAGTTGTCTGACGTCTGCCTTCTGGTCAGCTGATAGATAAATATATTTAGTGATAGGTCGATGGGTTGCTTTCTTTTTAGTTATGGCAAAACTCTCTTTACACCTGTGATTGGTTGGAGTTTTGTTTTTTTTTGCTACCAATTTCATATAAATCATGTTTCTGCATTGAATTTTCTAGAGAAAGTAAATACGACCTTTGTCTTAAATTTCAATAACAAACAAAACCAATAAACTGAAACCAAAGTAAAATTACTAAATAAATTTATATTATTAAATCTTACTTGTATTCGGCAGCTTCATTTTCTAAACTTTGATTATTGCCCTCCAACATCACAGCATCGTGGGATAGACTTTTATAATGTTCCAGCATTTCTTCACGTTCCTTTTCCTTGAAATTAATGATCGGAAAATGCCTTTAATATACCTCAGTTGTGCAAATAATACACCTACTTTATGCATAAGTAAATCTTCCGCTTTCTTAACTTCCTCCACATAGTTGCGTAATTGTTGTTTTAGGCGTTCAATTTCTTTTTCTGAATCTTTCAATTGTTTCCTCAACAATTGAACTTCAGCCTGCCTCTCCGCCAAATCATTTGTAAGACGTCTAAGGTGAGAGCATATAATATAATCAAAAACATTTTTAAATTGTTAAAATTTAATAACTTACACATTCTCCTGTATGGCTTGATCGCGACTAGTTTTTAATGCTGCCAATTGTTGTCGTAAACTTTTGCTTTCCGTTGATGTTTCATGTAATTCAGAATCACGTTCACGTGTTTGAGTTGATATTTTACTGCAATCAATCGAAAAGAATAAGCAATATGTTTCGACAGTTCAAATAAACTTGTAGAAATGACAAATGAACCTCAAGCAAAAGACTTAAGATACAAACTTGTTTTCAATTGCATTGTGCTGTTGACTTGTCTTTTGATTCGGCTAATGTTCAAATACAAAAAAAACTTTATGTCTGTTGGTAATGAAAATGTCATGTTCATCTTGCTGTTGGTATTGTGTCTATGATTTAAGCCTATTGTCAGGCTTAATTGTTCTATAGTTTGATAGGTTTTTATTAAAATGATTCACGCTTTGATGGCGCAAAGTTGAAAAGTCGAAGTGAACATTTTTTTCGAATTAAGACCAAACCCAAAAAAGTCTGCTTTGACATTAACTACAAAATCGACTGGCCTGGATGGAATTTTTCATTGAGATTGCAACATTTTAATTGAAGGGATTATGGCATATCAAAAGGTTACATGTAAACCAAACCAAATTGGGCGAGACCTGGTTAGAGAGAGAGTTGGAAACATTAAAGCTCTTGCTTATTTTTAGGCTTTATATTTTCCAAGTGTAAAAGAACGAAAATTTATAAAGGTAAGATTGAATCAGCAAGTACACAAATACACGCATTCGTTGTGAAATGCCGATATCAAATGCGCGCTCAAATCATTTTCGTTTAGAAACAAGTAAAAAATTTTCAATGGAATGCGTTAACTTATAAATATCCTCACTTCATCCCTTTTTACCCAAATTTTAGCGGGTTTGTTTTGTAACTTGCATTAAAATAATGATTTGCAATATATAATAATACCGTATTCAAAACCTGATTATGCACGACAAACATTTTATTTTAGGTTTTAATGCAGTGGAATAGTTTGAGATGCATGAAAAATTATCCTAGATTCACTTGTAACTTTGTGATGTTTCGATCGATATAATTTTAGATTAACTGAGCCAATAAATTCTAAATAATAAATAATAAATTCTAATAAAAAAAGTGATTTTGGTCAAATCTGTCATTTTAAAGAAACTTATGTTCACAGTTTGCACGACAGTACTTCCTGCAACCTGGTATGAAGTGGAATGCGTAGGGTGAGTACGGTGTTTCGTTGATAATATTAATTGCGTTTTTATCAAAATCCATGAAATATCTTATATAAAATAGAGGAGTTACATTTATAGGATGGTTAACTATTCTGTCCTTTCGAGAAATTTAAGATTCCTTATTGGGAGATGGATAAATCTAAAGTGTGTTAAATAAGACCACGAAGTACCTCAGTTTGCTATAACAAATAGATAATACAAATAGATAATACAAATAGATAACAAGATGATGATAGACAGGATGAGGAGTTTGGGACTCCTGTTTGCAGCGAATGAAGCACCTCTGAATGAGTTCGAGAAGAAATTACACTGCAAAATGAATGGATACTTTATTCGAGTGATTGAAACCGGTTAGTATATTCGATAAAAGGGCCTCATTTAATCGGTTATCAGTGGCCGGCTAATCAGTTTTTCATTCACCGCTTTTCAACAGCCTAAGTCTTTAAGTTGCCATCGGCTGTTCGATATTCAATTTGATACGTATATGCGGAGACAAAGATAGAAGATTTTGAGTTAACTAAATTCATTTTTTACAGATTTTTCGAAAAAATGTTTGGTATTTGGCCAGGCTCTTATTTATTACAATAACAACGGAAACATAGACAGTATTGATATTAGTATTGTATACTTATTTAAAATACATTACAGATTTGCCTCTGATTCATATTCAAAACGACCACTCACTTGATACATTTTATTTATTTATTTATTTATTTATTTATTTATTTCTGGCTTGTAATTTAAAGCCTTCCGGCCAATTATAAGTAAATTACAATATGCAACAATTCATCATAATAAAAATTAAATATAAAATTTATAAAAATATAATATGACATTATGATCATTAAAGACAAAAAAAAAAGTATGAAAAAAAAAACTAATTCAAAAGTTAATCGGAATATAATCTTGAAATATAAGACAATCGGTATGTAATAAAGGCTGCTCACAGTTTAATTGAAAACAAAATTTTACAGTAAAGTCTGAAAGTGTAGTAGAATGTGCCTTTTGTAAGAATCAGGACATAATTTAAAACTTTTTAAATGGCTTGGTAGTAAATTGTAAATTCGAACTACTCTTACTACAAAAACACGACCCATGAGTGTGGTTATTTTAGGAATAAGAAGCTGCTTATTACGAGTGGAATGTGAAAAATTAAATGAATTAAAAAGAAATTGAGGACTACACAATCGAACAACTTTATAAAATAACAGCAAAGACCTAAAATCTATACATTGATTAGTTTCTTAGCTGAACGAAGCTATAAACCTACGTTGATCTGTTGTCTCTATAAAAAACCTAATGAAACAGATATTTCGACTAGAAAACTTGAAACGTACAGCTAAAACTTTGTGTAATTTCGTTCCTTGGCAGAAAAAGGTGTAGCGCCAAATTGCGAATGGTAAAAATACTTTAAATACTTTTCGGAATTTATGACATCATCCTCTCTGACTTATTTAAAAATTTTGTCTGTTTTTCGAATTAAAAAATTTCAAAGGAATCAAAACTGTTTGGAGTTTCGTTTTGAATGTATAAAACAGAAATAGAATTCAAAACAATTTTGATTCGGTTTGTTGGAATCAGAATCAATATTGTGACTTGGTTGGCAGATTACGATTACTGATTAAATTAGATTCTGACGGGCACTCAAGTAATTACAACAATAAAATACATGAAAAACGCAATACATACGCTTTTCTTCGCCCTCATCTGTCCACCTCCATACAACACAAAAGACTTAACCACACACACTTTTCAAATGTCGCACAAATACAAGAAAATGAATTAGCATTACAATTCCATATTGAAAGTAAAATTTGTCGCTGAAAACCTTCATGACTTCCCTAAACTAAATAAATCACACAATGCCCTCATATACGCAAGTATTTTAAAGTAGCCTAGTCTTGAATTAACAAAGAACTTTTCTGAGCAATACAACAATCGCAATCATGTACGCCCGCCTTCATTATCAGTGCCGTTCTCATTTAAACCCCACTAGGCACACCCAGACAGCCAAGAAACCATAATTGTTGGAAGAAAAATGTCTGCATGGCCATATTCTATGTTAAATTCAAGAGCATTTGTTTAGTTAAGCCATGAATCAGAAATCATAATACAAGTAACTACTTGAACGACAAAACAGCGCAAATAAAATAAACTTTGAATATTATCCATTCTGCTGCTCGTAGGTATTTTTAGTTTAATTTGATTGAGTGAGACTTGTATGCAAAACACGTTCCTCTTTACAATATCCGTCAATGAAATTGTAAAGAACCTACATACTAAAATGCTGATTACTTTTGCTTATTCTTTCAACTTTGTTTTCAAAGTTAAAAAAAAACTTAAAGTCTCAAGTGCTAAAGTCT
Source organism: Philornis downsi (assembly GCA_019455685.1). NCBI lineage: Eukaryota > Metazoa > Arthropoda > Insecta > Diptera > Muscidae > Philornis > Philornis downsi. The sequence continues at coordinate 767,797 of JAHXMU010000074.1, forward strand.
CCAGTGGGCTGACTGCTTTGTTTACTCGTTTGTCCGTCCACCGATCTGGGTTTGTTTGTTGGATGAAAGGCAAGAAACCAAATTGTGAGCTCACAATGCGTTGACAAAGGAGATGCGTATCTTCTTCTAAAAAAGCAGATCCATGCTGAGTGACAATTTGTAAAGATCACAAGAAGAGTTGCTTTCTTTAATTGTGTATTCATTATGAAATTTGCATATAAATAGTGTAAACACTTATCGATTGTCGTCCTCCCTCGCCGGGTTCAAAAAACTGACTGAATGAATTTTAAGACATTTCAAAGCAGAGAACTCAAACAATGATAGTAATTGTGCCAATTTTGCTGACACAGCATATGTTAGTGGATAATATATTTTTGAATGAACATTACTGGAAGATTGAAGTAGTCTTTCAAAAAATTCAAATATACTCTCAAAACTTTTAAGATCTATAGGTACATATATATGTCTACCTATGACGACCTATTTTTCTCAATAAAACTTATTGATTTAGTTAGTGATTTAATGATAAAGCTCTCCCTGAGTTATAACATAAGCGGCGTTGTAGGAATCATAAGCGGTACGAGGTGTGATCAAAAAATAATCGTTAGTTTTCAATTTTTTCCAAAAAGTATTTATTTATTCATCAATTTCTATTTTATTTTCTTTAAAGTAGTCCCCCTCAGATATAATATACTTGTGCCAGCGTTACTTCTAATCCTCGAAACATTTCTAAAATGCGCTATTTGGTATCGCCAACAACTCCTGCTTCGATTGTTCTTTTATCTCCTCAATCGTAGCAAAACGCTTTCCTTTCATTGGTGTCTTCAGTTTTGGGAAGGGGAAAATGTCAGCGGGACCAAGTCCGGTGAGTACGCTGGTTGAGGCATGCTTGCGGTTTTGTTTTTGGCAAAAACTCACGCACAAGCATCAATGTGTGAGCTGGTGCTTTATCATGGTGCAAAATCCGTGATTGTTTTTTCCACATAACATCAAGGTAGTATTCCTTATTGACCGTACGACCTTGTGGCAAGAATTCATGATGCACCACGCCATTAGAATCGAAGAAAACAGTGAGCAAAACCCTCACATTTTACCGAACTTGACGTGCTTTTTCCGGTCTTAGACGAGCATCGCCATTGACGCCACAGTCAACATTTCAAATGTCCTTGAACATTTAATTTCCTTTTTTTACCCAAAACTTAATATAGTTTCTTTGATCCATTTTTCCGAATAGTAAAAAATCACAGAGCATACCAAAACACGACTGACCCTTTTATCTGTCAAAAACAAACTGACAATCCGAAATGACTGCTATTGTCAACATATATAACAGAAATGTGTACCAACATAACAGAAAAAAATGCGAAAATCGAACATACGTAATTCACGAAATTTGAAAAAAAAAACCGTTTTTTTTATCACACCTCGTATACCGACATCGACGTGATTCGGGGGCATCAAAATTCAGCGATTTCTAGCTAACGCTGGTTATGTTAATCGGATAAACACAATTGCACCCACACGAAAAGATTTGGGCAATGAAATTGATGGCTGGCACAGGAGAATGTACATTTATTATGTATATTCACCATTTAAGCAAAATAAGTAAGAGTTGAAGTTTCCTATGATAACTCCATCATATTCTGATACGCAGATGTAATCACAACTTGGTGATCAGATGCGCTCAGGACATTTTATATAGAATACATTTCCAGGTATCTTCCTGATCTTTATACAAATGCAGTTCCATGTTATAAATATTATTTTTATAATTACGGTTCTTTTGGCTCCACCTCTTCTCACGTTGGACGCAATATTCTTACTCTGTCGCTCCTTCAACAAACGTTTTTAGGCTTTAATGAATGCTCAAGACTCAGCCCTGTTTGGCATCCTGTCGTTGTTATACCGTTCTTTATCTGAATTATAAAACCGCTTGGGTGCAGGATGACTACAAATGCGGTATCGTTTTCTTTAGACACTTCATAAGATTAAAAAAAAGAAAAATCTATCGCAATAAATATGCGGTCACACGAAAATTTTGATTCGAGTTCGATTCTGTTCTGCCCTATTAAGCGCAACGTTACAACACCGATACTTTCACCAATTCAATATAAAAACAAGGCAAACACTTCAAAAGCGTACAAATGATTCATTATTTTTAAAATAAACTTAATTAAACCCAACTTAATTATTCCAATCAGTACGACAAGAAAATAAAGTACAGTCAAATTCTTTGTTGCCATATATTCATTGAATGTTATCTATTACATACCTTCAATACACAAAATTACTACTAACACATGGTAACTTGAAAACGGTCAAACATTTATTTCTCGTACATAATGTAACCGTCATATTGAACTAATTACTCGTTATATGTAGACGAAACACAACAATTTATACATTTATAACTATATATACAATCTAGAAAATCGTTTTCTGTTAAAGAGTACGTTGACTTATTAAATAAAATAAGCAGAAATAATATTAAACGCTAAATAAAAATGTATTGTGATGTGCAATAAAGCGCTTTCGAAAACACAATATTACTTTTTCCGCAATTAAAATTGTTTGTTTTTTGAAAATGCCGTCATTATGATAATTGTGAAAAAGACAGATGAAAAATGCACACCAATGAATCTTGAAGCGATATAGGTATCGCTAAAGAAATCAACCGAGGATTTTAAACCGTCATTCTCTATACTTCATGTGAGAAATTTGCTATTTCCTCTTCAATGTCCTCTTTCATGGCTGTCAATGTCTGTGGCTTGTTCATATTAACTCGATATTTTAAATTATACCCTAAAAAAGTGTAGAGGAATCAAATCGGGCCATGGGGCGACCACTTTACTGCCACCATGGTGTTACAAACGAAATTTAAAAACAGTACAATATAATCATTGCATTAAATGTCACTTATTCATTGACTTCTGTGAAAGTATTAGGTTATATACAAAAGACTTAAGAAACAAACTTCACTTTAACATAAGGGAGTGCTGCTCTCTTGCAATTTGCGGAGATGACATTTCAAGTGAGAATAATTTGTAGGTGGAAATATTAAGCGATTCATATTTATTAAAAGGTTAACGTACGATAATTCAATCGTTATTGAGTTCTATTTAATGCCGTTTCAAATACGGTATAAGCGGCGTTAAAACTATAATTTGTACTTTTGTTAAGGTTAAAGTAGCAGTGTATGTTTTACTCGAACTGATCGTCTTTGTTTTATAGTTTTCTACATCCAAATACTAGCATTTTTAATTTTTGAACTTATTCTAGCAGCAAATTCTAGTAAACATTTTATCAGTTACACGTTATCAGATATATTGACGTTTGCAAAAACTTCTTAGTTTCTTGCATTCAGAATATATACATAAAAAGGATTCGAGATTGATATTAACAATTTATTTTTTGTTAATTTCTCATACACAATATAAGCATGATATTAAACGAATTGTATTATTTGCCACAGCTATAGACGAAACAAATATAATTTGTACATATGTATCATACATAACAGAATACCTCAAATAAATAAATAAACTTTTTGCATAAAATGCTAAAGCATACAATAATCTATAAGTAAATAAAATAAGCAAAAATAATGGAATGGAAGTGATAAACTAAAATCACATTTCATAAACAGAAAATGGTATTAATTCGTGTCATTCCTTAACCTACTTGGGCTCAAGAAATGTTTCTGGTCCACAAAAAGATAGTTTTGCAATCAAAACGTTACAACTTTCCCAAGCAACCAAGGATTTTGTAAATATTAACAAAAGACCTTTAAAAATTATGATCTCAACTAACTGTGCGCATAAAAAAGAGCTACTAAAAACGTAATAAACAACACTGCATTAAATGTAACTTATTCATTTACCTTCGTGAAGACAATGACACACGCTCTAAAAACTTAAGAAACAAACTTTACATTGTATGAACGCAGCGACCAAGACAAAAACCTTAAGAGGCAAACTTCGCGTATTTGGCATGAGGAGAGCTGTTCTGCTGCAAATTGAGGAATTGCATCTCAAGAGAGAGCCCTTTTTGAGCACGAATAATAAGTGGTTGTTATTTACTTGTGGGCTCGCTTATAAAACAAAAGGGTACCGAAGATATTGTTAATGTGGTCCAAATTATTGTTTTTTTTTTGGATAAAGAGAATCCAAGTTATAATTCATTTTATATGAATGTACACATTGTTCTGGAGATGATTCTTTGCTCAATTCAAATTTTTAGATTTCGTACTACAAAGAATTGTTATTTTCAATTTAGGTATTGTTATTTTAGTTCTAGAATAGTCGAGCTCTTTAAGTAAATTAAAAAACAGTTTTGTAAAAATTTGAAATTTTATTATTTATTACCTCTACAAGTAGATTTTTAATATTTACTAATGGATTTACTAGTTTAATTTGTAAAAATATAACAGGATTTATTTAAACTTTTTTTATTTAAACTTTTTTTATTTAACTTTTTTGTTGTTGTTTTTTTAAGTGGAGGAACAATACAAGTCTTATTTCATTAAGCATAAAATTATTGTTTGGAGGACGACCTCCTCAAAAGTAAAAACTCAGTTAAGTGAAATATTTATTTTAAAACTCTAAGAAGAAACTGGAATAAATGGAACCCCCTTAAAAAGGACCCCCTTCGGTCCCTTGAAGATTTAACTTATCCAAGTTTGACGGTAATAAAATATGATATTGTCAAGTATGTGTACTGGCAGTGAAAAAGCACAAAAGAGTTATTACCCGGAACTCCTAATGCAATGACTTCCGCACACATTATAAGTACCATTCCTCGTTACTATTACGTTAATCTATGTGTTCTAATTTCAAACAAATTATTTAATGTCTGATTTAGCATTTCGGATCACTTTGAAGTAGTATCAATTTTAAATTACAATTTCAAATACTTCGGCAAACGTCGAACAGATTCATCGATTCGATAGACCTGAAAAAATCACCTTTGAGAAATTTGTATAGGAGCAATATGATAATATAGGCCTATGTAAAGTTCTCTCGGTTGTTTTAACTGTCCATCACTCTCGCAAAAATTTCTGTGGATGTGTGTATAGAATGTGATTCCTAAATCCGATGGCATCAGGAATGAGAGTTAAATTTTAAATTAACAACATCTAAACTGTTTTCGGTAATATTTTGTAGCAGAAATTGCCAGCCTCCAATAATTTGGTTCCTAAATCTGACGCCAAATTTGGAAGAAGGATATTGAATGGACCAGATGCAATTTATAGAGATATTTTATTCAGACAAAATTTTGATGCATTTAAGAAAATGTATTTCCTAACCTAAGATGTGCAAAAGATTGAATACAACAAAAAACATAAAAAAATAAAATCCCTTGCATCCCATGAATGAGACATAGGAGAACTTCTCACATTCAGTGAGCTTAAACGCATTCAATTTTTAGACTCACTCAACAGAACCTACAGTTCAACGGCCTGCAACTCAGATGTCATGAAGCTCTCAGTGAATATAGGCAAATATGCAGACAAAGCGATGGCCTATCTACTAACGTTCTTACAGATATAATAATGAGAAATATTGTAGTAAGTACGACTGGTATTATGCTTCGCAAAAGCTCAATGTTATTTGCATATGGTAATGATATGGTTATTATTGACCGAAAACTATTAAATGTTACCGAACTTTGACACGAATATCACTTAATATTGGACATTTTATAATGCAGTCCTACATAGTCAGAGAAGTGCTTCCTATTCTAGAATTTGATAATGAAAATTAGACTTTTTGGCTGAAATGTCTTCTCAACTTGGGCCTATGTAAATGTACTAAACTGACATTTGAATGGCAACGTGCTTGCAGCTGTCAACGTACAAACACACAAGGCAAGACAAACGCTTCGGAGAGAAGGTTTATGCGAACGATCCATAAAATATTCCAATGATTAAGCACAATGACCGAGTTGTATGTGAGCGAATTGGTTATTGACGAAGGGCGAAGAAATTAGAATATATTTTATTCCATATCTAATCTAAAGTCTTTACTATCCAATGAATAATAAACGTTTTATGTATTTTTTTGAATAAGCTTCTTGAACCACCTTTATTTGTATTCATATACATATATCGGTTACGTAAAAACTTACTAAAATATTCGAAAAAGGAATATTGGCAAACCTAATACGTTGGAAATGTAATATCTGTGTAGTCCCTAGAACTCACAGTCGTTTTTATTTGTCACGCATCATTTTTTTTTTTTAATATATATGTATATTACAAACTCATTGAGCCTCACTCGATAAAAAAAACTCAGAGAAAGACAGCTACAACAGAACTGAAGTTGCGAACCACCATCAGCCGGCTCTCAATAAAAATACCGGCAAATTCAGAAAGCACTCAATCAATCTGCTGAGTGAGAAACTCACTGTACATTTTGGCTATGGGTTAATGGCTCAGACGACCGACAACAGGTAACAAACAAACAGATACAATCGAAACGTGAAAGCAAACAGAGGCCAACAAAATTGGTGTTGATCGTTGCTAGCTAAGAGTAAACATATGTTCGGATATTAAAACCAAAAACAAAAGACGCCTAGCTCGCGCGATAAAGACTACGTAATGTAAGACACGTTTTTCGAATGATATAAAAATACGGGCTAACAAGAAAAGGTCAATAAACATACATTAGGTGGAGGAAATACAAATCAGTAAATAAACGGTACGATTTAAGTGAATTATTAACAAAAGTATAAGCAGTTTATTACCGAAAAATGAAGAAAAAAAAACGCAAGAAATTATCAGTAATGACAGAAATTTAAATTAACTAAATATCAAAAAAAGGTTTAATATAAATTAATCAACTGACAGATTTGGAAACGATACAAATATAAATAAGAAATTAACAAACCCGCTCACAAGATATACGGCAAATTAGTCAATTAAAACGTTTCTAATGAATAATAAAAATAACGAATTAACAAAAATCAACCCAAAACTGTTTTGGTTACAAATATACAAACTTGATGAGGTGACAATTAATAATGATGTTTACTACTAAATATAATTACAATATAGCAACAAGTATTTTGTGTTTTATTTAAAATTTTAATCTTGCGTTCTTGTTGGGACACCCTTTATAATTACAATATAACAACAAGTATTAATGAGAGAAATTATCTGCCCTATTCAATACACATTTACAACAAGACGGTGCCTGAAATTCATTAGATTGCTATAAGCAATAGCTAACAGGATGCGATGATAACGACTACTCACGTAAATGATGGTGATGACGCTGATAAAAACTCTTGTTCAAGTGGTCAAATTAAAGATGCTGTTAACAAACATTGTAGGAGCCCAACAAACCTCATATCAGACAACACAAAACAAACGAAATGCCTACGTTTTTTTTTTAAGAAGCTGAACATAGCTGATCATTATAGATTGTTTCTTGTGCGCTGTTTTTTTTCTGTTAAAAGTCAAGGCCAATAACATCATGATTTGTTCATAAAGAATATCGGGAGAAAAAGAACAGCAGCAAAGTCGCTAAGCGTTTCATAAGAAGATAAAGAAAAGTGGCATAATGGAAGAAGACAAAGTTATTCATAACACCACCAATTAAGTTATAAAAGCGATTTGAAAAGAAAATACTTGAGGTGATTAGTTAAGTACCAACAAATAAAAGTGAAAATGTTAAGGATTGCATGTGAAGAATTGTTAGCGCTGTGAAATTATTTTTGCAATCAAAAACAAAAATATGTTAAATTGCTAAAGATCTATTCTCAGATCTAAAACCGAAAATAATTATCTATAAATTAAATATATATTTTTAATTTATTCAAAGCCAAATCGACTTGAGTTCATAAATAAAATGAAATCGTTGTTGAAAAATAAATAAACTATGAATAACAGAAATATTTTTTTTTTAATTATTATTTGGAGAAAAAATTAAAGAAATATTTCACGTGATGTTAGGAGATTTGATTTTTATTCAATCTCTGGTGTCCGAATCAAAATGATACATAATTTTGGTTATAATTCCGGTAACCGAAACAAAATTACATTAAATGTTGTACTTGTTTCATATATCAAAAACGAAACCACAAATAAATTTGGTTCTATTTCATACATCCGAAACGAAATTAGAAGTTATCATTTTGATTCAATTTATAAAATGTTTTATTTTTGTTTATTTGAAAATTGGCAACCAAAAAAAAAAAAAAAAAAAAAAAACAAAAAACAAAAACAATCCCTGTGAAAATCTGAGATTCAGGTATTTACCATACCTATTCAGGTATTTACCAAACTATAAATTATTGGAAGCATTAGCAAACAAATTGCCTTGCATCCCATAAATGGTAATGAGAGTGTTTGTCACATATAGTCAGCTTACAAGCATTCTATTTCAGAAACTACTCAATTTTTTAAAATCGAATAAACAAATTCCCTTACTCGAAGTTTTCGTCAGACACATCAAGGTGATCGCCACTACAATATTAATAGGTGACTGTATGCGGAATTGAATCCGCGATCATGTGAACGATGGTCGCATGTACTACCGGCTTAGGTTTGAATTTTTTAGGTTTCAATTCTGATTCAGATTTAGAAATGAAACCTTATAAATAGAGACATACTCGTATATAAAAACCATACCAAATTTCAGTTAAGATTTCTAACATGCTTTAAATATTGATTTTTTGTAAGAAACGGAAAAATATAAGAAAATTCTAACAGCTTGAAAAATATCATGGAAATGAATTGAAAGATTCCAAAATATTAACGTTTTAAGGACCGGAGATTGTATGAGAGGTATTTATTATTATCTACGAATATTTTTAATTTGTTTTTTTTTTTTCTTTTTTTGTTTTAATCAAAATTTTTTTTGTCAACAATTTGACCTACGCCCATACATTTTATGTAAGATTTCATTCAAGGATCTCAGTTTCCGGAATGGCTCCTTAGTATTATCAGACATTTATTCTTTCAGTCTTTCAGACATTAATTCTACCTGACACGAATTCTACCTGTTTTGCCATATAACGCCAAATTCTGTTTAACGGCACAATAACATAAAACTGTTTTATAAATTTCCGAAAGAGAGTTTCGATGTCATATATAGAACATCACTGCATGGGTTATACAATGACATCAGCATGGCCAAGTGCTCGTACATCAAATATCAGCATTTTAATGGGCTGGGTCATCTTGTTTGAATGGATGAAACACCAGGGATATTTCCACAAATGCAGTTTCGTTTAATTTATTTAAATTGCCTTAGAAGTTTGTTTCTGACTCATAATCGAAACCGACACACTCCATACACATTGATGCGTTTTTTGCCTGAAAGTTTTATGAAATGTCTCTTCTCAACCGGCAACCAAATCAGAATTGAAACTTGATGTAAACTCGTTTCTAGGCGGACAAAAAATACTGACACCAAATTGCAACAGGTAAAAATGCTTTCAATGCTCATACATATTCATAACATGTTAAATATTTATATATTTTCTAAATTGAAAATACTCATATACCGAGTAGAAATCAAAATGATTTGTAGCTTCGGTTCCGATATATGAATCAGAATCAAAGTTATTATTAGTTTCGTCTTCAACGTAAGAATCAGAAGCAAAATTGAATACAATTTCGTTTCGATAACAAAATTATGTATAGTTTTGTTTCGGATACCAGTCTCGGAGACGATTCCTGTTAAAAATATTTCAGCATGAAAAATCTTCGATACGGAAATTAATGGCAAAACAGAAGGCGAAGAAAAGTACATAGGAGGATCTAATTTTTTTCAAGATTTAACAGAAATTAGCAAATACAAAGTTGATCGCCATCTAAGTATGATTTCAGTCAGCTTCTGTCTTGTTAATTTCGTTCAAAGGGAAGTTTTTGCATATAAAGTGGCTCTAATCCAAATAAATTGAATAATTTCCAATCAGGTCTTAAGCCACTTACGCCGTTGTGTTTAGCCTTCCCAAAGATACACTCATGCTTGATTAGGGGCTAGATATCACAAAAGTTTGCTCCGTCCTTCATAATACACTGAGACTCCAATAATCAGGCATACTTTATCGACACATTGCCATGAAACTTGAACAGTCTTTCCATCGGCGGAAGCTCCTGTAGATTTGTGCGTTTCACACATACTCAAATATATTGCCATTTTATAAATAAACCGGATCTTAATTGCGATGACTAATTATAGAACAATTATCATTTTTTTTAATTGATGACACAAAAATTTTGTTATGTCAGTTAGTTTTTCTCAACGGAATGTATATTCATAAATCGTTTTATGTTAAACTAGCCGACCCGGCAAACGTTGCTTTGCCTTCAAATTTTTTTTTTATTGGAAATGTTTCAATGTTAAACAAAATTCTGTTTAAATACCGTTAGCAGGAGCAGAAAAAATTGCTTTTTAATTTGTGGTTTGTATAGGAGGTACCATTCCCCATTGTCCAATCCCGCCCATATTTGCAGCAGCACTTAAGATATGTACACCAAACCGATGTACCAAATTTTGTTCAAATACCGTAAACAGGAGCAGAAATATTGGATATTTAATTTATGGTTTGTATGGGAGGTACCACGCCCATTGTCCAATCCCGCCCATATTTGCAGTAGCACTTGAGATATGTACACCAAACCTACGCACCAAATTTTGTTCAAATACCGTAAGCAGGAGCAAAAATAATTGATTTTTAATTTTTTGTTCGTATGGGAGGTACCACGCCCCTTTGTCCAATTGGACCGAATTGTAAATCTAAACCATCCCGGGCACCACCCAGACACATATACAAAAATTTATGCAAAGCGGGCCAGCCGTTTAGGGGGAGTTCACTGACAACGCCCGTACAGTAGAATCTATATATATAAAAATGAATATCTGTCTGTCT
>JAHXMU010000074.1:778687-817237 GCA_019455685.1 Philornis downsi
GTCAACGCAAAGTTAATATGACGCTTAAAACGAAATGCCAGTCATGCTGACGGCCCTTAAAAAGAAATGCAAAACAACATTTTTTATGTGTATGATAGCAACAAATGCGCAAAATTAATGACATATTAAAAAACAAGGCTAGATAAAGGAATAAATAACATCAAACACTGAAAACAAGTTAACCAGTTTTTTTTTATATTACGCTCGTTTAAAGTTTGAGTTTTTGGCAACCATTTTGTTAAGATGTATCCAAGTGTCATAAAGTGATAATAAACACATACAGATGCATATACGAGTATATAAGCACAGACATTTATATGCTTTAATATGAAGACAATAAAAAGTGCATATCAATGCATTGCAATTACACATAAGTATTACAATTGCAATGCATTAATTGTAGCGTTTCTATCTTAATGTAATACCAAAACAAATTGCAGACATGACCAGTTCAATGTGTAAACGCCAAAGATTGATTAGTTCAAATCATATTATAAATAGTAGTTATATATATGTGCATAAGTATCGTATATAGCTAGTATATTGCATACAAAAACAAGATATTGCCAATATTTGTCAGGGTTTTTCTACAAAACTATAGTCATTGAGGTCAATTTACATATTTTCAGTTAAATCAAAGAAAATGATGAAATATTAATTAAGTTTATAGGTAATATCAAAATATATCCCCCAACATTTACAGCCGCTTGTAATAGAAGCCTTACACCGGTGTTATTGCAGCTATGGTACGTGGTTAAGTATACAACTTCTTTGCTTTTCATCTTTTGGCTAATGATGATGTTATGATGGCCAAGAAGCGTCATAAATCATTGATATCAAATACGACGCTCGAGGCTAAATTATTATTTTTATTTACCTGGGCTTTGAGAGTTTTATTTTATTTTTATTTGAAAAATTGCTAATTAATGTCTGGCAGGTAGACAGAAAATACCGCTACATTAAGTAATTAAGTTGTTTAATTAATGTTACCAAACATGTTTGAGATTTTTTCAAGTTCATTTTTTAGAAAAAAAAAAAATAATGCGAATTATATTTGCCAAAATAAAATACACGATTTCAGTAACCTTATAAGATCACATTAAAAAAAGACATATTGTGCGAACAAATTAATCATTTATAACTTTAATAAACAAATAATAACAACAAATTCCCTTTATATCGACCAGATGGGATATGAGCGAGTTTCTCACATTCCATCAGCTTATTACTATTTCTTTGGAAACGATTAATTCTATTTTCCTAGAAAAGGAATAAAGTTGAGCCGAGATTATAGCCAAGAACAGCTAACAAAGAAAACCCTTGCCAATTAATTTTTCAGCTCTTTCATAAGGCTATTTATCAATCTCGATACTCTATTACTACCGGGTGATTTACAATGGGTTAGGTTTTTAATTTTCAAAAGAAAAAAAAAAAAACACCGAAAAATTAAGAGTTTAAGAAATGGTTATTTGGACTGACAATTAGAAAGTCATGGTCAACTCTTTCATATGAATAAGACCAATTTGGAGCCACATAGCGACTGACATCTCGCCAATGTCGGCAATTTTGTTTATTTAACTGAATTTCGTGGATGAACATACATTTTCGGTAAAATCAGTTGCTCTTCAATTTTCCCTAAGAACTACTCGTTGGAAATTTGGTGCTGTGGCAGGTTGCTATTTCTCACAGAAAACGGATTTTGCTGCACTAAAGGATTAAAAACATCAAGAAAATCGCCTGTCGAGAGCTAATATTGCATTGGAATTCAATTCGATTCAATTTTCTTTAGCAATTTTATTTATTTTCGATCTCGTTTGGTTTAACGATAAGAAAACTGATGCGTATAGAATGACTATTGTAAAACAACCAAAAATAAAAAAAATAAAAAATAAAATTCGCGTATTTGCCAAAAATCTAAAAAAAAAAATTCATACCTTGCCAGCGAAAGTATTCTGTAATCGAAAGAATACAAAAATATCACATTTGATAAATGGCTTTTCATTCATTCAGTGTTTAATGTTTAACTTGACAAAAATTACATCTTGATCTTTTCATTTTGTGGAAAAAGAGTGGGAGTTGTAATATTTTAATCTATGTTTGATGACTATGAAAGCCATCTACCAAAAAGTACTCGTAAAACATAGATTAAAATATTGCAACTCCCACTCTTTTTGCAACTCCCACTCTTTTTCCACAAAATGCCACAAAATAACCCATTCAAATTTATACCGGTCGACTTTAGCCATTCATTCGCCCACCTTTCATGCTTGCAAAGCTTTTAATCAAAGAACAGGTTGCAATTATGATTGCGATTGCGACCAAGTTTGGCATCTAATCTTAGTTTTAGACAGGATTGAAAGAATCGGTCTAAGTTCTGATATGCATTTTAGCTCCGGATTTCGAAACAATTTTCCAGTTTTAGTTTTATTTAATTTTAGTGGATAGAGATACTGAAATAATGTTATGATATTACATTAATTGAAGTATATATTGAAACTCTGATGTTAAATATACCAAAATGTACAGTATTGAAACATAACAAGCTTGTCACAGAATTTCATTCCGATCGAAAGTGCTGCAGTTTCTTAAGTAAGATTGATATTTGTAGTTAACTAAATACAATGTTTTTAATTTTTTTTTTTCAAATGTAAAGCTAAAAATATTTATTTTAATTATTTTAATGAAAAAAACTGTGCTTCTATATTATTAGCAAGTAAAATAATACAGTTTCTCCTAAATGAAATAACTTTTTAAACAAAGTGTCGCCACTTGCATACACTTTTTTCGAACTAAAATAACAAAAAATTATTATGAAATTTGTAGAGTGCCATGCAGTGAGAGTGTCCGGTATTGATCGAAGTGTGGCACTTTAGGTGCTAAAAGTTTTAGAAAAACTGATCTGTCCGAATACCTTTGCAAATTCAATAAATACAACGACCAATATGAGGTCGATATCAAACAGTGGCAAACAACCAAGAAAACGAAGTTCACGCCTTTGGAAATTAATAATATCGATCAGAATCTAAAGACGATAAAATGGAATCGATCCAATTGGTACGTACGGAATTAAAACCATTACGAATGAATTCTGTGACAGGTCTACCTATATAAATTGAAATTTCTCTGGTAAACACATGTTTTAATAAATATGATCGCTTCTGATTTTGTGTTGAAAATGTGTTATATTCTGGTTTTTGCGGAAATGTTAGCACTTGTATTTATTGCATGCTGTTCCGGCATAAAAGGTATATGTCTCAAGTCTTGCTTTCTTTAGTAAGAATTACATTTACTTCCACCCTATGATGATCAGTCCAATTTATCTACGGAAGAAATTAATTTTACAGCAGCGTAACTAGCGTTGCATAATGATTTCAATTTAACAATTTTGTATTGCTCTTCCTTCCCAAAAAAAAAAAAAAAAAAGAGAAAATAAATAAAAACGATAGGTGAAGGAATAACAACAACAGAAAAAACACTCTAAAAGTCGTATAATATATATTTACTCGTTTTGCTGTAACCAATAATGACAACAAGAAACCAGCTTAAATTTGCCTTGCAACATTTAGTAGTAAACACGTAGAAACCATCAATGAGATGACGCTAATATCTGTGGCACTGGTGAACGAAATCGTGCGCCAGCGTTTGGTAGCTTGTCTAGTCGTGCCATGTATAATAGTTGACTGCCACCAAATTATTATTACATTTTGTAATGTGTGGAAAGCCACTGTTAAATAAATATGAGTTTTCATTTGAGGCGAAAGACAACACGTCTGAGCTTAAGCACATTTGGTGATGTTGCTGGCGGTGGCGGTTGGTGGCTTTTGGTGGCAAATACGAAATAGGCAAATTAAACAGTAAACAAAAGTTGTTTGATCTATTAATATGTTTTCAATTACATGTGTACATATACCTATAACCAAGTTTATATCTACTGTTGATTTTAGTTTAGTGGGTTAATAACGTCACAACGAACTGTAACGAGTGATTGGATGTGCAATTGAAATAATTGTTTTTTTTTATATGTATAACATCCATATGTTGCGTGTGTATGTTTGTTGTCCAAATTTTATTTGATTATTCAAAAATGTGGCAAACGCATAGTTATAAGTCTACAGCAATAACCATTTCACACATAAATTTCATTTTATTTCATTTCGAAACAAAAATATGACTTAAAAATGGTGTAAAGCTACCAAATTACTTTTATTGACGGAATATAAAGATTTTACATTCATCTTAACGAAATATATAACATTTGCATTTGTTTAAAAACGTGTTTTGTTTCTTTTGATATTCAATAAAATGTCTTAAGGCACAGTTGAGTTAAACTCTTGGTGAGAGTGTGAAACAAATGTAACCAAAATATATTTTTGTTGATCCAATTTCGAAAAGTGCAATGCAACTTCAAGGTGAAGCACTTAAGCGAGGAAGGGTAGAAATTTGTTCAAACATATTTTAATGAATTTTGCAAGTAAAACCGTGTTGACATTACAAGTATAAGCCTAGGTTTTTTTCAGCATGAGCAGTGAGAATTAATTAATTTTCCGAATCGTAAATCTATGAGTTTTTCATGACACACCGGACACACATTTCTTAAAGGCAGACACAAAAATAATTTTTTAAACAATGACGTTATTACAACACTAGAACAAGTCAATAGTTCCTTAAAGAAACGTCACAGTTTGCATTCTTCTTTAAAAATATTTTTGTTTCACAAACAAAATAGAAAGCAAATAGCTTGAGCTTAAATAAATTAAAAGCAGGTTTTGAAATATCGTTACAAACAAGCAATGAATAGTTTTTTAATGTAATTAATTTGCAATTTAACTATAATACAAATCGAATCTTTCTTAAACATTAGTTACAGTAGATTCTTTAACGAAATTAAAAAGAAATATTTGCGCACATCTAAACAAAAGACTTAAGATACAAACTCCGAGTCATTTTCAGTGAGTCTAAAAATGGAATCACTGAACCTGGGAAGTTATCCTATATCCCATTTA
Source organism: Philornis downsi (assembly GCA_019455685.1). Classification (NCBI taxonomy): domain Eukaryota; kingdom Metazoa; phylum Arthropoda; class Insecta; order Diptera; family Muscidae; genus Philornis; species Philornis downsi. Next base: position 783,691 of record JAHXMU010000074.1, read on the forward strand.
TGGGATGCAATGGAATTTCCGTTCAGAACTGTCATTAAGCAATAGGCCACTTTCGGCGTGTCTAAAAATAGATCGCGTCTAAGGTTATAGCAAAAAGCTTTGCAAGGGAATTTGTTTGTCGAAAAAGAGCTATACAAATTGTGTACAAAAGAACAAATAATGCAAATATAATCATTATTTATTTGTTTTATTCGTAAAACGGTTTCTATAGAGGTGCTGCTAATGAACACAAAACCATAAACAGAATTATCATCATTTATAAGTGGAAAAAATATTAAGCTGAAAACATTGAAAGTAACCAATTCAATTCAAAAAATATGCAGAAATTACAAGTAGTGAAAATAAGACAAAACTGAGTCTCAAGTGAGAGATTCCGAACTAATAATGAACAATTTTATATATAATTTAATTACTAATTTGTATTAATTTTGTTATTATACGATTTTATAATTACAAGTAAATTTGAAATCATCAGACATACATTTTTAAAAATCAAAAACAGTTTAAACAACTAATTAAAAAAAAATAAATAAATAAATAATAGAACAGCTTTCAATTGGAAAAAGATATTGGCCGAATGTTTAGTAAACCATTCTAAAAATGTTTCTCATAAAACATGCGGAAATAAAGTTTCTCTTAAGACGAAAACTTTAACAACCTTAGTTTCAAAAAACTCTAATATTTCTTAAACAAATATTTTAATACAATTTTCTTTATTAAATATACATAGAGAGAAAGAAACCATTCAACCATACATAGATAAACAAACGTTCTAAGAATAGTGCACGAATTGACATTATTTACGTTAAGAATCGCAACGACAGTAAGTTAAAATCAAGAAATTATTTCATTAACTGACGTTGTTGCTATTAACCGCCAGAAAATCTTAGTTGCTTCAATTTATTGTTTATTCAAAACAAAATCAGTTAATTTATTAAACAAAAACAAACCAAATATTCAAATGTGCCCAACCATTTCAGATAAGTAAACGCACTGTCTGATATGAATTAAATGGAAAACAACTAATTCAATATTTAATCTGTTGGATTGTTAAACATTAGATGTAGTAAGAAAAATGTTAAGATTTTACTTTGGAATTTATTATTGCTGCAACCACCTTTACTTATCAGATAACAATGAGTTTTTCGAAAATAACGCCATTTATATTTACTTACTAAATACAAATCATGCGGTATTTCATGACATTATCCGATTTAATTGATAAAATGCTTCAGATACTTCTACAACATTTTGCTAAACACTATGTCCATTTATTCATTTATAACGCCAAATATTTCCTTGCAAGTCTAAAAAAGTCGGAGTAGAGTCCGTTCATCAAGACATAAGTCCCTTACGTCATTATTCAAAGTTATATTTTCATTATTCACTGGCCACTATTTGTTATAAGAATGTTTCAATTAACAGCGATCACAGTCACCTTGTCCAATGCGGTGGCTAAAAAGTAGCTGTTTCTCAATGGTAAAGAGCTCTGCATTACAATTCAAACGTATGAAAGCTGTGGTTATTGAAACCTTGTTTTCAAACTCGCCGCACTTATAGAAACCTTAACGTAAAAAATATGTCAGTTTACTTAAATCTACATAAAATCTGCTCTCACCAAACTAAAATATTAAATACATGAATTAAAGCCATTTCATTATAAAACGTACTTTCTAGAATTTAAAGTTATACAAACATATAAAGATATATATGCAATTGAATAATTTCTAATTTGCGTACTAAGCAACATTCAGTTGAATGAAAGACTTATGACGCAAGTTTCGCGTCTTAATTTAAAAACGTGCAAACTTCTTTATAAATGTTCAACAAGTATAAATATGATTTAATAACAAATGCTTGGAGATTATCAGGCTTTCCAAAACCAATATTCTTAAAAAAAAAACCTAACAATTGCAGCCAAATCCAAATTTTACTATAAAGCTCTCACTTTACTCACTTTTTCATTCTTCTTCCAGATAATAGAGGTCATCAGCTTTCATTACACATTTGAGAATTATGAAACGACGGAAACTTTTTATATATTGGTCCACTTTAAACGCTGGCGTTAGTCTCGTGGCCTTCCTCACATTACTATTCTGCCAAAAAGGAGACTCGGCCATAATACCACCACCCTGGAGTGATCCGGAGAAAAACCCCTGTGCCGCAATGCCGGGAGGATGGCAGTTACTGTATTGGCCTCCCCTGAAGAAATGTTTCAAGATATTTAGTGTAGGCTACCCGTGTCCCGAGACTATGGAATTAAGCCCCACGGCTACAATAGGTTCTAGCAAAAAGAAATTGGCGGCCAATGCTCCCATAGCAGAGTGCCGTTGTCCACCAGGTACAGCGTTGAGTGCCCAAAATAATAAATGTTATAAGATATATGAGAGAGGGCCTTGCAATAAAGGTCAATACTTTAGCCCGGTACCGGAATTACAAATGGGCAATAAACGGTAAAACAAAAACGAACTACAGCGGCCGACTATGTTTAATGAAGTTTTATATTTTATAGACCTACAAATCGCTGGGGTGTTTGTAAGACTCCACGAACTTGCCCAGACAACATGATATATTGGCCTAAAGATGGTAAATGCTATACTAGTTTAACCAAAGGACCCTGTACCAAAGGAAAACTGTTAGTATTAAATGAAGAGGATTTAGCTGAGTGCCAGGTGAGTAGAAATTGAGAATACTTTGTTAAACTTGGAACGTTACATATTGCACTCGAGAGAGATTTTATAAAAATATATACCGTGAGGGACAAACATATGCCCTCTTTCTTTTTTAAAAAGGAAAACCGTCATTTCTCTTGTTTAGGTTTGCCTTCCATTCAAACAGAAGATGATGTATTCTCTTTAAGAAAAATGCTTGTCTTTCAAAAGAAATAATGTATATTCTCGCTATACGAAAGCTGTTATTGTCAATATGCTAAAATATTATCTTCGTGGCTGTTTGTTACTTCTTGAACTTCAACTGATAAGCAATATATGTTGACTACATGTATGGGCAATATGGTATGTTGTATGGATATATATTCCGGAGAACATTTAAGTAAAATCTTTCAAGTATTTTGTAAAGCTATAGGCCCTTCATGTAATGATGATTTGTGAGAAGGAATAGACAACTAAAGGCACTGAGGATAGTACAGGGTGATGCAGGTGCTACGGTGTAACAGTAACTGTCAATGGGGACCGTTGTTTAAAGAAGATGTTGAAGAAATTTTTTACCAGAACTCGTCGAAGACGTATTCGTTTCAACAGCATTTAATTCCAACAACATGGAGCAACTGCACACATAGCCAGACCGGTTATGGCAGAGCTCCAACAAAAATTCCTAAACAAATTAATATCCAGGTCACCTGACTGCATCAGACTTTTTTTGTGGGGTTATGTCAAGCAAGAGGTGTAAAAAACGAAACCAAGTAATTTGACTGAATTAAAGCAGTCCACTAAAACAATAATTGAGGCGATCCCGCAATGAATAATTTTCTGATCAAGCGTCGCATATGCGCAAATGAGCATGGAGGTCATTTACGGTCTATCGTCCATACGGTCCAAATCCATATAGTTATATAAAATTGAATATTCTATACAACAAAAATTAAATAAATAAAAATAAATGAAATACTTTAATTAAAAAAAGGTTATTTGACTTACTGTATAATACTTGGAGCGCCAGCTACTATTTTGAAGAATATCAAAATAATAATCCGAGCAGTCACCTGTGAAATAATCACTTTCACAACCCTTTGAATAATAAATTCTATTTGCAATAACGAATAAATGGCAATAGAAAAGTCATCTTTAAAAGAGTTATTTAATTCACTATAAGAAAATTGTTAAACTAAATTAAAGGTTTCTATTTAGTAGAAAAACGTTTATTTTATTATGAAAAATTATGTAAAAGATGGTGCCTTTCCGTTGGGTGGTATATATTTAGAGAAAAGTGATATTATTCTTAGAACGAATACGATTTTAATTGTAAAAACATTTTGTATATGAAAATATTATACTTTTCTACAGAATTAATAGATTTTGATAGTAATGTGTGATATTTTTTTTAAGAAAAGCATGAAAAAATGTCCTTATTTATTAGCGAATCTTTTTAGTTTTTCATAGGATAATGATTTCTTTCACAAATAAACATTTTAGACTTTTCTGTAGGAAACAGACTGCTCTTTCTTATAAAATATAGCTTCTTTTTCTTAAGAAATATTTTGTATTGTAATAGGAAAACACATTTTCCATAGATGAGTTTTGACTTTGATGCTTGCTTATCTTGAAATGGAAGATTACTTCTAAGATTACTTGCCTCAGAATCTGGGGAGAAAAGGAAATCATATGATTCGGTTTCTCAACAAACTAAACTTTTTCCAGAGGAAAAATCAGTCACGAAATAACAAATTTCTATACTGTTGAGCTTATTTCTCTATTAATCTTTTAAATTACGGTACTTTGGCATAGACACAATTTGTATTTTTGAACCGAAAAAAATGTCCAAAAGTAAAATAAATAAAATATTTTGACCATTTTTTACTAACAGGCTGTTTCCATAAAACGTTCAACGAAATCATTGTGGTTAAATATCAAAGTTTTCAAAAACAAAAACGATGTTGCCATGTTCATGTTCGTTCACACAAAAATAGTAATTTTATGGTAACCCATAAGAAGAAAATTCGAATTACAAACACGAACGCAATTGTTGATTGCGATTGTTTTTCGAACGAAATGATAAAATCGTTTTATTGAAACAGGCAGAAACTCATTTGAGAAAATACTACCATACTGTTTCATACGAATGTAATAATTAATAAACGTTTTTGAATTTATTGTAAATCTTCAATGTAATATGATTTTGTTTTTTCGGTTCAAGATTTTTTTTTTGTTAGCAGTTATTATTGCTAATAGAATATTATAAAAAAAACTAGCTAAATTGATTATAATGATGCAGCTGGCTGGACGAATAGCTATTTAAGTATTCGCCAAAATGTCATCTTTAGCGTCCTTAGCTGTTTGTGTTTCCTCAAACATTATTGTAACCTAAAGGGTCTATAACTTCACAAAACAATTGGTACGGAAATATCCTCAAGCAAGAGCAACCAATTCTTAGATGCAAGGGAATATATGTATATTTTGCATTAAAGTTTTTTCTATACTTTTTATTTTCTTTCATTTTAGTGTGAAAATACCGGCCAACTAAGTCTTTTTTATTACGAATTGGAAGATTCCTGTCACGAACACTTCACCAAAGGGCCTTGTTACACACCCGGTCATCTTTTTTTACCTGGCGGAATTTGTGATTGTCATCGATTTTTACCTCATTACCACGAAGGGCAAAATATGTGCTATGAATTAAGTATAATCAAATTATAAACCAAATACGCGAAGAATTCCACTTAAAATTCTAACCCTATTATAGATACCCCGGGACCTTGTCCTCCCGGCCATATATTTACATTGCCTGAAAATATTACCGCCCTTGATGATAACGTTTTTAGCCGTTCCGTAGTCAAGGCTCAGTGTCAGTGCAAAGATGGTTATATACCATGGTCGGATGGTTTTTGCTATCGTCTATATACCCGAGGTCCCTGTGAAGAAGACGAGTTTTTGATTAATTCCACCACTTGCGTTCATAACTTCTGTGGTAAAAATCGTTTATATTTCCCCGATCAAAAGCAATGCTACCGTATTGGGTCCCAAGGACCATGCGATTTACACCAAGTTGTAGTATTCGACTTCACCACTAGACCTTCAATCGATGGGATATCTTACAATGGAATGTGTGGGTGTACAGGTATCATAACGAATCTAGATCAGCAGTGTTCGGCATCTCCTGAAACTATGCCAAATACATGCGAATCAGCACCGGGTATGGTGGAACTGGAGGGAAATTGTTACAAATTATATTCCAGAGGTCCTTGCGGTCCGGGTCAATGGCTGGAGCCTATAAAATCACTAATAATCGATACTGCTAGATATATACAGACCAAAGCAAAATGTGTCTGTCGTCCCGGCTACACACCCGTGGAAATGGAAATGAATTCCACATCCATCACACTTTCAGAACGCTGTAATGCACCTACTGTGGGATTGGCAAGGTATTTGACACAACATAGCATCAGTCAAAGACGAAACTCCAAGTATCCTACAACATTTACACTCTAACTAATTTTCAAGCCTTTACAATTTTTAAACTAATGACACCGTCTGTGAATTTATAGTTTAAACTTGTTTAAAAGTCTGCATATTTGAAAATGTTATTTGCTGGTAAATCAGCAAATATTTTCTACTAATTGCATACAAAAACTGTGCATGTCTATTTCCTTAAGATAAATTTCGAAAAACCAGGCGATATGGAAGTGTCGCGATCTTTGCTGGATTTACCTTTCAATAAGAAAACAATAGTTATTGAAATTTTAGTCTTTGTACAAAACATCAACCATATCTCTCTTCTAAATCTATTTGTATGTTCTCTGTTCAGTAACTTAATTTCTTACAACGCATGTTTTCTTTTATACACATTCCTAGTTCTCTTGCTTCTTGCCTCGATTTTATTTATTAAAATTGATTTTTTGTTCTGATTTTAGATGGTTTTTAGAAATTTTCGGTTAAAAGTGATAAAGCTGAAGTCCCAAACTAACAAATTTTGCGAAAAATTGAATATGTTATCTTAAGAAATGTTAAGTCAATATATAATTAATATAATTTAATGTAAGTTTGTGCCATTAATAATAGGAATAACAAATTGTATAATAAATTTGAATAAAAGGTAAATAAACTTCGTAATGAGAGTAATATTTGTTTCATTGAAAGTCAACTCTTCGAAAATAAAGCAACGTTTTGCAAGTCAACGTCAATTAACATATTGACTCCTCGCTGACGTTACCAAATTTGGATTCCTCAATAGAGCCAAGAACGTCTTTTATTAGTGTTCATAAGTTCTAGTTTTGCATTAACATCAACGTTTTCAGTTCGAAAGATATTAATTTTACATAAAAGTTTTACATTTTTACTCCTCGAAATTTTCAGAAAAAAGTGAAACCGTGTAAGAGTAGGAGTAACACATTTTTCAGCAAAAACAGGGGAAATTCTGCACTTCTCAACAAAATTAAAACACTTTATGTACAGGCATGTATAATTACAATATATGTTTGAGGAATGGGAATTGTCATTGAGTAACCACAACTGACTTTAATAGTCTATGCTTGAATCCATTAATTTGGAACTAAAATTGTGCAGGAAAGTTTGTGGGTCCTTATTTATATGCACTTTACTTAGCTCTTCTTTAAAAAAAAGAAAGTGTCGAACTTACCTTAGCTTTTCTTCCAAATCAGCTACTTCCTTCTCCATAACATTACGTTTCTCTTTACAAGCTTTAAGTTCATATTCCAACTGATAAACTTTTTCCGTTTTGGCATCGAGTTGCGTCTATAAAAGGAGCAATGGAGGTATTAGTGTAATTTTTACCACTACTTGAGTAAGAAAGTGTCATTGTATTACCAGAATTTTGTCTTTTTCATTCTCCAAGATAGCGTAGGTTTGTTTTAGAGCTATAACTTCGCTACGTAATTGTGTAGTTTCTTGTCGAGTTGTTTCACGGTTTGTATCCAAAGAGGTCATGAGCTTGTTAGAGGACTCCAACTGACGTTCAGCACAAATAAGCTTATTCTGATATTCAGACAAGGAACGTTGCGTTTGTTCGTGTAATAACCTAAATAAACGAATATGGAAGATATTTAATTATTTTAATTAAAATATTTAGTTATTTTAATAAAATATATGTTCTCTACCAAAATCGTACTTTAATTGATTATAGATATTTTGTAATTTATCATTTTCCTCCTTTAATTGATAATGTTGTTGTCTATAGCACTCTACTTCTTCCTTAAGCATGATAATCTGGGTTTCTGTAGGCATTTTGGCTGACTGCAATTCACGATTCTCTCTTTCCAATTGCTTAAGCCGCTCATTCAAATCTTCGAAGCGCTCTTGAGTTTTATGCATTTGCTCATCGTGCATTTTTGTGGTGCACAATAACTTCTCACGCAAAGTATCTCTCTCACATTTAACTCTTTCTACTTCTGCTCTAGCACAATCACGTTCTCTTTCCACACGCAATACAACTGCCTGAACACAATCACTGCTAGAGCTAGAAGAAGCAGAACGAGCTGAACTGGGAGGTATGTGGTGAATATTTTGATTATCTTTGAAACAAGGAACCAATGCATGGCTAGGCCTTGAACACAGTTCGTTTCTCAAAATGCGCAGCTCCTCATCCTTCGATTTAATTTGTGACTGAAGGAATTCAATTTCTTTGTCTGAGCCAGCTTTACTTAAAAGACGCAGATATTCTTTCTGGAAGAAGTCTCGCTCAGATTTTAAACGTATTTTTTCTTCGTCTAGGAATTGAGCATGTTGTGACTCGGTTTCTTTAAGTTCTATAAGAAAAATGTAACTATCTCTATAAAAGTAAGGGTTAGATTAACATATTCGTTACCCTTCTGTGTAGATTGCAGCTTGCTTTTCAATTTGGAAACTTTCTTTTGTAGATGTTCGTTATCTAGCTTCAGTTCAGCTTCTGAAAGTACACGTAAAAATGATAATAATTATTATAAAAGAAGTTGTTATTCTCCCCTAAAAATTAAATTTACTCACAAAACGGCTGTAAACACTTTTTTCTTCTAACTAATTTACGACTCTTTAGAGGAAATTTGTCTTTATTTAGTAGGTGAGACTTTCTTTAGATATTAAATATATATATTCTTTAGATATTATTTTATCATTACCTTTTTGCGTCAGCTCATTGATTTTCTCATTGAATTTATGTTTATCTATCCCTGAGGCAGGAGCAACAGCTAATTTATAATCTGGCTTCTCCTTCTCCTTGTCTTTTCGTACATCTGTTCTATTTTTTTCGGTAACCAGTTTAGACTTCGCATTTGCTGCTTTCAATTGCGACTTTAGCATTTCTATTTCTATTTCGCGTTGAGATATTTCATTATTGGCTTGCGTCTCTACCAATAAAGCGGCTTCTTTGAGTTCATCCAACTGTTTTTGCAGTGATCGATTACATTTCTCTAAATCTAACGCTCTCTGCATAGCCTCATGCATTTGCTCTTGAAATTCACGCATACGGGATAAGCAATCTAGTTTTTCACGTTGTAACAAATCGATATCGTCATTTAAAGCGCCAATGTTTTTGTAACAACAATCCCTCGCCAAAGCTGCGGGAGGACGACCACCGGCCAGTAAATCGTTAAGGCGAGATATTTCACGATCTCGAGCTTCAATCTGAGAAAGAGGAGGTTATTTTTTTTTTAACACCATAAACAAACTTAAATTCTTTACCTTCTTCTGATAAAATTTTAGGCTGTCCATTAGGTCTTTGTTACAATTTTCCAGCTTTTCTAATTCTTTTTGTTGAGATTTAGTTTGTGTCGCTCCATCATGTTTCTGGTAATAGCCCACATTGCATTTAGTACACCTCAAATTCGAATTATGTTCTTGTAATGGTTGTAGTGCGGGCAATTCGTCTCCAGAACGCACAGCGGTAATGAAAGGTTTCTTGGCTAAAATATGGTGTTAGATGTTTTTTAAACATAGATACCACAAAACCTTTGACGATTCTTACGCTTTGTGTCCTTGCCATATTTCATATTAGCCACTGAAGGTTGTTTTAGTTGTTGTAACTTCAATTGCTGTTGCAATTGTTCACTTTGCTGTTGCAAATGTAATTTATCTGCATGCAAATCTCTTAACTTGGAATTTAGTTCTAAATTTGAACGAAAAGTAAAAATTTAATAGAAGAAAAATTGTAATTTGTGTTCCTAAATGTTAACTTACCACATATTTTTTCTTCATAGTCCTCTTGCTGTTGCAAAGTTTGCACATGCATTTGATTACATTGTTGTAAAAGTCGCGCATTATCACATTTGTAGGGTTCAACACCCAGCTCCCAACAGGACTTTTCCTTAAAAGCACGCAAAAGCATAATATGAAATGTAAACGGTATATGAGCAAAAAATGAATGTTATTGAATGTTACTCAGTTCATGGTGTTACTCATACAAGTGCTATAAATAGGTCATAGTCTGTTGTCCTTTGCGTAGGTATTAATAGTAAAGGAATTGATTAAAAAGGTGTTGTATAGTATGTGGCGTAGGGAATAGATATAGTATAGTAAATACATTAGATTTAATAGGGGTAAATTTGATATTAAGGACTACAAGATAGTAACTTAGTTACTGGAAACAACCACTAGACACCACAAATATTCATTTTATAATTAATCAAAAGTTTTCTTCGAAGGTGTGTTGATAAAAATATAATTATGTGTTACTGTACAATTCACAATTAAAATAGGATTATATTTCATTCATTTCATCTGTTCGTACATAGTGTCGCGAATAAAATATGAAATATTCTTTAGTACAATATTGAATGCCAAAAAATGTAAAACATAAAAGCTATAAGTGAATGTTATATCGATTAAAATATTACTAACAAATATTAACCAAATCCTGAATAAAAATAAATTAAATTAAAATATATGTTACGATTTAAGCAAATCTGTCAAAGAGACCTGGACAAGCATGCTAAAGGACAAATAATTGCTAGTAAAAATGTCGAATATCTTTATATTATAGTTTAAAGCATATCTCAGTCAGTCTAGCCGTCATGCCAGATGTATTTGTAACTGCTACCAGTTTAGAATGTAGCTAAGTTCGAGTTTTATCAAGTTTAATTCAATCAAAAACAACTCAGAAGGGAACAAAATAGTTCAAAGCGTGCCAGTTTTTAGCTATAGAATTGTGACATTTTTCTAGATCATTCTTGTCCTAAACAAGAAAATTATGAAGTTGTTATACAATTACTAGTTTATCAGTTGAACAAATTATAATGTATTAATTTCAAGTATTATTAAAACTAACTAATCCTTGCACTCAGGCATTTCTATTTAATGCTTATTCGTCGATTTCCAAAAATCGTAGATGACGCCATTTTTTTAAACTTGACCTCATGACCATATGATATGAATAAAATAAATAAAAATGCCAATTATCCTTCAGAAAGTAAAATAATATTGAATATTGTCATGAAAAGAATTTACTTATTCAAATCAACTTAATTTACTTATATTCAAGATTTCAAATTTTTTTTTAGAAAAATAACATTAAAGACATTTTTCTTCAGTGGTTATTTTTATGGATAGCAATGTAACAAAGACATTATTCTACACGAAAGATGTCTTCCATCGCATTCAAATATGAAGTTTTATTAAGCAGTTTTCTATACGAAAAATCTTTTTAACAAAAAGTTGGATGCAGTTCTTTGATTTTATTCGCAAACCTGCCAAAATAAAGCCGAACACCTTTTCTTTGCCAAAGTGTGAGTAAACAAATGAAAAGTATTGTTAAGATTCCTAATTTGTACAAGGCTTCAGAAATCGAAGCATTTATGAGTGTTTTGGAATGATAGAAAACAATTAGGGAAATTTTTGGCAAAGTAATCGCTAGTAGCGATGCAGTCGAATTTTTTTTTTCTTTTGGTATTATATATATATACATATATATATTGGCCTTTTGGCCAATATAAAGCAAATTACAAAATGCATAAAATAAATACTGCTTGAATTTCTTAAAACCGAGCAATTTATTTTAATTTCGTTCGTAATTAAATTGTTGTAAATTGAATTTTTTGGCGGTAAATGCCGCAAGCAGCCGAAATTTTTTTCTAAAAGATATACTGCGATATCTCTAAAAAAATGAGTTTGTTCTGCTTTTCAATATGCTACAAGGTGTACGCTGTATGTTGATTTTTGTAATATTTCATATTTGGAATCACTATGGGAAACCTCCAATTTAAGTACGCTCATTTTGCTGATGCACCAATTTTTGGCGTCTCCACGTCCAAATATATCTCACTGTCTTGACCCATCCGATAAAGTGAGTTTTTGCTAATCGAAAGTTATATTTCATTACTTTTGTTTCGTTTGCCATTAATTTTTTTTCGAGCGTCCTTAATACTCTGCCCACCACTATATTGAAAAACTGACCACTATGACAACAGACTGGACAGCCGCAGAAGTAAGCATATCACGTCATAGCATCAAAATTAAATACACAAATTGATTTTTAAAAAAAGCAATCTTTAAATTACCTCCAATAATTCTGCAATTTTCTGCTTCGCATCCCTTAGACTTTCTGTCGTCTTGACCAAATCCTCAAATAAACTACCAACAAGTGGTATAGCCGCCAAAGGCAGTGTTTGGCGATAACCCATGACGTCAAGTTTCTGACGCAAGTTATTAAAAACACTATCACTTATACTCATTTTGTTTAACAATAATTTTATCAGTAAGTCGTAAAAACAAATCGCTTCCTAAATTCTAACAAAGATAAACAATTTAAAAAGTTGGGAAAAAAGGAAAACAATAGAAAAACCAACAACACAACGCGGCAAATGTCAGAAATAATAATGCTGCTTCTTGTGGGGCGCAAAATTGCCAGGCTGAAAAGATGTGACCTTTTCTACAAACATTTGCAATAATTACCCTAAAATGAAAAAAATTTCTTCACATTTTGTGGCGAGGCAACCCAAGGGTTGTTAATTCCGACATATTTTAGAGTTTTCCCCAAATTCAAAGTGATTTCATAGCAGGCTGCTTCTGTTTCGTTTCAGTTCAGTTGATCTGCTTGGGAGCTGCTGCCCGGTTTGTTCGTGTAGTTTGTTGACTTTTTCCACTGGAGAGATGGAGGAGAACTGATGAAGTTTTTTGATTTTTCGTCAAAAACTTTTTATAAGTAGTAGCCGTTACTGTGTAAATATGAACGATTTCAAATCATCACGCCACAGCAGTTCATCTTCCCAGAGCTTGCTATTGGTGTCCAAACCTGCGAATTTGCAGTGCAAAGATTTTCAGGAATACTTAAGGACTCGTAGTGCTGATACTTTGGAGAAACTTTATAATTATCCTACGATATGTTTAGCGGTGTACCGGGAGCTGCCAGAAATAGCACGACAATTTGTGATACGTATATTGTTTGTTGAACAGCCAGTGCCGCAAGCTGTGGTGGCCTCATGGGGTTCTCAGTACTATGCCAAGTATGTATAAATCTCAATCATTCTTAAAAATAGTACAATTCCTATGGATATATGACTATTTTATATACAGAGAACAAGCAGCTTCCTCTAATATTTTAACTGAGCTCAACGTATGGCGCACAACGGCCATACCAGGTGGTCTCTCGGCTTGGGAACTGTCACCTACATTTAAAAAGAATTTAAAGATTGCGTTGTTGGGCGGTGGCAAACCGTGGTCCATGTCTCACACCTTGGAGAAAGATTCAAAGCCTCGAGATATTGCTTTTCTAGACCAGTACGCCATGTCCCGTTGGCGCTGTGTACTCCACTACATGGTAGGCACTGGCGGAGCCAATAAAGCCCAGGGCAGTGAAGTTATCAGCCCGGATGCTGTAAGAATTTTGCTCCATGCCAATCTTATGAAACGCGATGAAACGGGTATCACAATCACTCGCCAGGGATTTCAGTTTCTTCTGCTTGATACCCAATCTCAGGTCTGGCACTTTATGCTACAATATCTGGAAACATGTGAGGAGAGAGGCTTATCTCTGCCTGAATGTTTAAGCATGCTGTTTCAACTTAGTTTTTCTACGTTGGGTAGAGATTACAGTTCAGAGGGCTTAAATCCTAAAATGTTGGCTTTTCTTCAACATTTAAGAGAATTTGGCTTGGTATTCCAACGTAAGCGCAAGGAAGGAAGGTTTTACCCTACCCGTCTTGCTTTAAATGTCACGAATAAAGCAGCAACAGTGCCGGCCGTGGTGTTGGAGGATGAAAAATCTCAGGAAAGTGGCTATATCGTTGTAGAAACCAATTACAGAGTTTACGCCTATACCGATTCTCCCTTACAAGTTGCAGTCCTAGGGTTATTCACAGAGTTACTCTACCGCTTCCCCAATCTTGTGGTGGGAGTTCTTACCAGAGATTCTGTGCGCCAGGCTCTAAGGGGAGGCATAACTGCCGACCAAATTATCAGCTACTTGGAACAATACTCACATCCTAACATGAAGCTGACAGAATCTGCCATCAAATCAAAGTCACCATTGCCCCCAACAGTTGTCGATCAGATCAAGTTGTGGGAATTGGAGCGCAATCGATTCACTTACACAGAGGGCGTGGTCTATAATCAGTTCCTATCACAAGCGGACTTTGTAACTCTGCGAGATTATGCTCAATCTATCAATGTACTGGTGTGGCAAAATGAACGAACACGTACTATGGTTGTAACGAAAAATGGCCACGACGATGTGAAAAAATATTGGAAACGTTATTCGAAGAGTGGTAGCTAAGCAAGTACACAATATGATGATGAAGATGATGCAAATTCCCTTGTAAGTTTTTTAGAATAGAATTAGCGCTAACAAATAAAAATGGTGAAATTCCTGAAAGACTAACTTGATATGTTATGCAGTTTACGTTTAATAGAGAGATTTCATTGAAAACAAAAGATTTTCGTTTCACGCATACTGCTGAGTGGCATAGAGTTTACACTGCAGATGAAGAAACAACATTTGTGTACTGAGCACAATTGAATGGTGTAGCATAAATTTGTAGGACATTAAAGTCGGCATTGGTACATAACATGAATCTAAGTTTTTTGTACTGTGTCAATTGACAATACAGGCAAATATAAAGAATGTTCCCCTTCGTAAATTTTAATTGAATCTCCGAAACGTTTCCAACGATCTGGTGGGGAGTGAAAGGAACTACAAGTTCAGTATCTTCAAATCAGTAATTATATCTCTTATCCTTATACGAATTTTATTCGATTTGGCTCCTATGACCATCTTTAATTTATAGTCTCCTATTAAAGACAGCCCCTTTATTTATGAATTCTGTCTATCTTCTATGTCCTATTATAGTTTAAGTTATTGAATTCTTTCGTATTTTCCCCCAAATATGTTTAATTTATTTTTTATGTGTCATTCATAATTACTGAAGTTTATCTTCTTTTAAATACTTTTATGTTGTAAGTCAACGTTTCCACAAATTCCAAAAGTCTTCGTTAAGTTTATCCTTGTTACGCCTTTGTAAAACAAGTCTCACATTAAATCTTTTCAATTTATTATGATTTATAAATCCCCAGTCTTTTTCTGCAATAAGCGCTGGTTGTCATTTAGATAAAAGCAAGTATGACAATTTATAATTATTGACCAGGGGTTTTAAAGTAAAACACATTTTCTTGGCCTACATAGTAATATGAAGCATTTTTATTATAACACTAAATGTTCTATTTTTTTTGTTTATATAAAAAATGTGCACATATAAAATTATATAAAAAAGATGATTGATTGGTCTTAATGTTGTTATCTTCCTTACATTCGTTCAACAAAATACGCGCTAAACCCTATAAACACCAAAATTGTTAAACTTTTGGACATAAAAACAAACTAAACCTTTCAATAAATAACAAACAGAATGGACAGTTTTAACAAATTATTGAAAAAGGGACTCATAGCCACGTTCTAGAACATTATTGGCCGCTGGGGCATACATAGGTTATAATAGCTTTTCTTGTCCCAAAAGTCCATACCCTTCCAGCCACACCATCCCTTTGACTGTATGATCTGCAGGTCATCTTCTCCCGTGTAGTGAGGGTCTAAAATAAGGAATTTCACCTGTCCCGTTTGCACACAATAATCGATGCCTATAATGGTGTGCGCCAACACACCACCGCCAATCATAATGGGGGTACCCTGAGTCTGGAAATGCATAGCCAAATCGCAGGCAATGGTAGACAATTCACCGCCCGACGTGACATGCTGGATTTTGGAATCAACGTTAAGGAATCCCTGGAGGCACATGCCTACTTCGGTGGAACCTGTGAAAGAAACGAAATGTAGTAGATATAATTAGTTTATGTCTTATACTATCGCATTACCAATCCATTGTGAGGAGCCTTTAAAATTCTGTGGTTTATCACCTATCTTAACTAAATATTGCTGTATCTCCAAATGAGTGGGAACTGGCTTTTCCGTATATCCTTGCAACAAAAACCAGGAGCAAATCGTTTGTAGTGATCTATAAGCGCAGCCCCATCCCTTATCCTGTATTTGTTGCTGTAGATAATGGTAGTAATGATAGTTGCCTTGTACTAGATACTGTTGACCATCGATCACACCACTCGGTTTTAGACCCAAATGGGTATTAAGAAGTGGTTCATTCTCGAAAATTTCGTTGCGATATATACAAATATTAGAGCGTCGAAAATAGGGACGAGTTACTGGCAAACCAAAGTGGCGGTGTAAGCGCTTACGTTTCTCCTGCATGCTCGAGTCGTCATCAGAAATGCCTTCCAAATAGCTGCACGAAATAAAGTGACCAAACTCCTAAGATAGAATAATTTATCAGCTGTGTACGGAAGTTCATAATTATCAAAGAAATTTTTATTTTCCAACGCAAAGTCGAAGCTCACCCCGTGATAGGGGGCCCTCTTCCCCCCTGCTATGGCAAATAGAATTCCTTGTTCTTATTTATACCTACCGCGGGAAAGAAACTATACATCCTTGGAGCCATTAGCTTCTTAGTTTCACTTTCTTCCAAGCGTTCACTGATACTTTGCTCGCTCAAACGCAGTGCTCGACAAATGCTCTCAATGAGCACATCATAGAGTCGCGACATCTTGGTATCCTTGCTCAATATAGCCATCGATTCTACCTCAATAGGTATGGCATACCTCTTCTCACCGGGTTTCAGGCACATGCTCATCGATGGCAGTATATTCTGAGAACTATCCGTTTCTGAAAACTCTCTAGTTTTGGAACGTAGAACCTCAATGTTCAAAATGTCGAAGTCGCAGCCCAAAGCTCCATAAATACTGCTCAGTTTTATTTCGGCGGCTGAGGATTTTTTGCCCTTCCTATCTCCTGCGTTCTCTTTGTCTTCCTGATTGTAGTGCACCGCAACCTGTATAGAGGTGAGCAGCGTTCTAATCAATGAGTCATTGGTAATGTTTTGCTTGTAGCCGGAATGGGCGGAACCTTGGGCACCGCCATTTGTTATAAACACTTTGGTAGGTTCAACATTAAAAGCCAAACTGCCTCCGGATATCGTTTTGCGTAAGGCATGCATTTCCCTTTGTACCGATAATGCGTTCTCCTCGGTGTAGATGGTCCATGAACACTTGAGGCGTGTGAAACAAAAATCTCTGTACAGTTGCTCGCTGTCCATTACTTCATATGGAACCTGTTCCAATTTGCCGTGCATCAAAAAGCACGCTTTCAGACCCACCAACGTGCCTAATTCGCAATGCAAAAGGATGGGATTATCGGTGATGTCAACATCTTTAAAAATCTCGCTAATATGAGCCTCAGCATCGGAGCAGTCCCCAAACTTGACCAGACCACACAAGTCCAATTCGGCAGGAAATTTATGTTGGATTTGCTCATAATTCAGTTGGCCAAAAGTGGATTCCACGTTGAACCCCAGCAGCAGCAAAGTGCCCTCCCCGTAGAAGACACCAAACAAACAGCCACTGCATTGCTGCTTAACTTGCTCCAAACGCTGTTTGATAAAGGCAGTACAATGCCCGATTAGTGTAAAAAAGATGGTCACTAAACTTTACCCGCTTACCTTTAAAAGTAGAGCAGAGATTTTTAATTTTGGCAACATTTTCCACGGATATGATATGATGACAAAATATCTAATGCGTTGGCAAAAAAATTATATACAGACGGTCTCCCCTAACGAATTGTGGAATGTTGACATTCGTTGACAAACAAGAAAAATATGAGATTGCCAGAGTAAATAAGCTTGTTGTCAGGTTCGTGTTGCCAGTGGACGAAATATTCATAAATAGTTCATTTAGACTGCCGGCGAAACTAAGTAATTTTGAACGTTTTTTGATTTTGAACCATTTAACATAACAGCTGATTGTTGTATGGAAAGTCAGATGTTTAATTAGTTACTTTCGTCGGCAGTCTAAATGAGCTATAAAAAATGTAAAAAGATTTAAAATTTAATAGACGCAAATATGAAGGACTTGATTGCACACACGTGCTGTTGTATTAACGAGTGTGAGTAATAGTGTGAGTTTTCCGAAATTACATGTGCACTTGTGGCCTTTAGCAAGAATAAAACAAAAACGAAAGTGCATTCTAACTGAATCCCCAATTTAAAGAGATTCCAACGTGGTAAAATGTACGTAGAATCCCTTGCATTTCGGTGAGTTTTCGCCTGATCTCTCGAAAGTCGTGTGGAACCTCAAATGTGTTGTACATCTAAATACAGTATTACTGTTAAATATTGTACAGTACAAATAGCAAAAGTGTTTTTCGACCTTCGTTGTCCTAATGCTGTATGTAGAACTGATGGAATTTTATTTATATTTTTTACTCTGTTGAACAGAGATGTTGGCGATTTTTTGTTATTTTTGTAAGAACACCGTTCGGCAGTCGAAATTTAAGATGCAGTAAGCGGCGTCATGGCTGTACTACAATCCATGTGAGATTTTCCATATCTTTTGACGACATAGAAATCCAGAAACATTTTTTGATTCTTTGCCACCTTTCTTCCATCTATTTGCGAATATGTACATAACAAATATCAGAAGTACGTGACTAACTGATTACATAGTTGTTAAATTTTTGTTTCAGGAAGCACGAAATTTTCTTCAAAAAGGCGATTTCCATGCATTTATTTCGTAATATTACAAAAAAAATTGGTTCTATAGCAACCAACAAAAATTAGAAAATGCTGAAATGTTGGAAAAAGGAAATTTTGTTTACATAGTTCATGTGAAACCAACAAAATGTTAGTAATAGGGATAATTATACCGTTATCCACTAGTTCATATTCAGTATTCGTCGTCAAAGCTTCTACAATGTTATCCGCTTTTAATTTTTAATATTTTATTTCAATAATGAAACTGTTGTAAAACAGGTCAATCTTACAAATATATTATAGAGCGTACTCTGACATAAAAACTTATATTCTTCCGATTTCAGTATCAGAATCCAATACTCGAAAAATATTGTCAACACCGCTTATTTCTTCAAGAGGAAACAATGTTTCAAGCAAGTTTTTCCTCCTAGAAAAAAAGTAGTGATAAACCTAAACTAAAAACTTTCATTACAATTGGAATTACTTACGTTCATGGCAATTAGAAAATCAAATATTATATGTGTTCAATTATTTACAATATTGCGACTACTTAACTTTAATCTAAAAGATCGTTTTACAATTATTTTGGTATTTCATTTCATTTTTTAAATTATATTTTTAATTAAATTAATTTTTTTCTTTTTTGATCTCACACTGCGGTTTACTTTATTTCCTGCTCGAATTTAAATTTTTGACAAATACTTATTCCCATTTGAAAGCTTGTCAAACAGATTAAATATCAAACAAATTGGAAAGTGTCCAACGGCTATTATTCCTTCTGACTTCACACCATTTTCATTATTAAAATTTGTTTCGACCAACCAGAAAGAAGAATATATCGGCAAATACAAAATAGTTGCATTTTTTACAAATTAAAATTAAAATTGCAAAAAAAAACATAAGAAATTTAACGAAAAGTGTAACTAACAAATAAACATTGGAAACCTCATAAAATAGTTCGCATAAATTCAGGTAATCTAAGAAGACTTCAATGGAAACAACAGAAAATTGTATGTGACGCAGGCCGTGAAAGTGTTCTTGGAAAAATTTATGAAAGTGGATGATGGGAGAGTGGAGATGTGTAAAAAAAATAAAACAAAGATGAGAAGATCGGAGGAAAAGGAATAATTGCAACAAGAAAATAAATATATACAAACAATGAAAATACAAGGCAATAAATTCAAACAAAAGAAAAAAACCTAAAATTGTTAAGTTTTGTTGATTTCGAATTCACAACAGTCACTGAATTTGTTGTTTGTGCTGTTGGTTTTAAAGAGTAGACAATAAATGAGAGGTGAGGCGGTGGAGGCTGCTGCATCTGCTGCTGTGGTTCACCTTGGATGCTGAGGCGGCCTGTGTTGTTACTCTGACTATAAAAAACGTTGCGACGACTGATGTTGTTTTTGCTTTTTCACATATTAAACAAAAACTTTCAAAATATTTGTCGTTTTTTTTATTCATATTGTCATGCACGAACTTAAAATTTATCATTAATACGATAAACATTATTAAGTTTTTTCTTGTTGTCTTCGTGATTTCAGTAACACAGAAAAGTAGCAACGCAAATTAAAAATTTAAGCTTAAGCGATCTTGCCATCTCCATAACCAGTCCGCAGAAGAAAACTTCGCACGTTTTGCTAAATGTCACATTCATTGGCCTCCACTTCTACAAATTCCCCGCTGGCCACACCCAGCAGCTCAGCTGTCCGTGCATTGGCCCTAGAATACAAATCATTGCAAGAGGAACCTGTCGAGGGATTCCGCGTCAAGTTAGTGAACGAAGACAATCTATTTGAATGGGAGGTAGCCATTTTCGGTCCACCGGATACCCTTTACCAGGGTGGCTACTTTAAGGCTCACATGAAATTTCCGCCCGATTACCCATATTCACCACCTTCCATACGTTTCCTAACGAAAGTCTGGCATCCAAATGTTTATGAGAACGGTGATTTGTGCATTTCCATATTACATCCACCGGTCGATGATCCTCAAAGCGGGGAGCTGCCGTGTGAACGCTGGAATCCCACACAGAATGTGCGTACGATTCTGCTGTCAGTAATTTCATTGCTCAATGAACCCAATACATATTCGCCAGCAAATGTTGATGCATCTGTAATGTATCGACGGTGGAGAGATTCTCAGGTGAGTAGCGGGAAGAAGATATAATATGAAAGGAGTGAAATGCTGTACATTATTTAAAAAAATCAAAAATACTATATTTGCAAGTTGAAGAATAGCAGAGAGTGATTTTGGGATTTTAGCAAGAACCTGTTTTAAGATAAAACAATTACATTAGGAGCAATTGATGTGTCAGAATTAGTTAGCAGCTCGTATCATTGTGCCAAAGACCTCCCTTTTCAGGAAAAATTTATATGTATGTGGCTATCTTTGAAAATATTTGGGTACTTGTAATAGTTATAAAAATTACGTTAATGAATAAACTTTTTTTTCGGAAAATAGAGCAGCATGTTGTATGACTTTAACTGTGAACTGGTTCTAAACTAAAGAAAATAGAAATAGTGTAGTATTAGGGGCCAACTCGTATTGAACTGTTGCTATGAAATTATCAAATCGGGAATGTCGAAAGTAACTTAATAGAATATTAATTCATGAACTGGCGAAATAACTCGAGGAGATCTAGTCTCTAAGCCGTTAAAAAGATACTATTTGTAAGGAAACTACTTTGAGACTAGTGGAAAATACACCATAACTGTATGAAATGTGTAACGGATCATAATTTTAAAAGTACAGGATGGCTGGTAAATGTTGCTACATTAAGAAACTCTAATAACTTTTTCATTCATATTAGTGATGTTACATTTTTGTCAAACATTTAAATTTAAAATTAAATTGCCCAAAATTCCAATTACCGCTTGGGAGTAATTGTTCAAATTATCCTTCGATTGTATTACTTTAAATTATTCAAAATTGTTTCCATTGTTTTGTTAACTTTCTGTTTACAATAATCCCGCAATGATAAATCAGATGCAGTGAAGTCAGGAGACTTTTTGGGCCAGCGGAATGAGCAGTTTCATGAAATTATCTTGTTAAAAGCTAACAGAGTAAACATATATACATATATAAACTAATAAAACGAATGCTTTAATACCATCGCTTTTGCGTTCTCGAGCACTGTTGTGCTGGATGTGTAGTGTTCATCCAAGAGAGCTTCTGCAATGAATAGGTGAATAGTATTGATGACGTGCTGGATTTTTTCCGTTTAAAGGGTATATCTATAAAAAGCACTAAACTAAGAAAAAATTCGGAAGTATGAACAAATTAGAAAAAATACTATATCGAAAATGGAGCAAATTGTACTTATTCTGCATATTGTCGAAAGATTTACAAAAATGGCAAAATGAAAAAAAAAAAAAAAACGTTAAGACGCAAATATATGTTTAGCTTAAAAGCGGAGCTCCAAAATTGCACATTCTTTGAATTTGATTGTGAGGTCAAATCTGGCACAAATAAGGTTATTAATCTGGCACAAAAAAATAGTGTTTTTTGTAAGGCGCTCAAGTTAGCTAAAAAATTATATTTTATTAGATAGAATGGTTTTTCTACAGTACAAGACCGGGATATTATTTCGGGTGATCTCATTTACTTAATTTTTTCGTACCCTAATATCCAATGCCAGTATTTTGCTCTTAAGCAGCACTATAACTATTTCGATCAGATTGCTCCGTTCGCAGGTCGTACACTTCCAAAATCTGACCATTCTATAAGGTTTTATTATCGAGCCACGAAATCGTAACTAGAATAGAAGAAAATTAAATTCAGACAGTTCAGCAAAGCTTTGGTTAGAGTTTTTCTTGAATGTGTCGGCTGTTGTTTAGTTTTTAAGAATGTAATAAAGGTGGTTAAAGAACTAGCTAACCGTCAATATTTTCTTATTTTCTGACTCTATAGGTACATAGATATCGCTCAGAAAAGATAGAACAACAGCTGTAATACCTTTCTGGATTTTTTTTTTTTGCTTCAATTTTAGATGCGTATCGAACAATATAGATTTTTTGTACCACTATTAGTTTTTATTTTAATAATCAATGTTGCTCGGATACGGATTTAAAATTGATGCAAACAAATATTTATATATAAATATATATATACATAAAACCCCGAATGCATAACGATCCTTAACGAACTAACGAACCCTTCCAAAGATATTAAGATGTAATGATATTGATATTTCAATTTAGCATATTTTCGTACAAACAATACGTATTGGAGAACTGATTATGGGACTGTTGGACTTTATTTAGATTTGCATCGTACTGGAGAATATCTCTATTGTTCGTGCAATAAGTAAATAACTCTGTTATCTAAGGTTAATGCGGTATATTTTTTTCCTTTTTGCCGTCTATTTACAGGGTAAGGACAATGAATATCCCAACATTATACGTAAACAAGCTTTGGCAGCCAATGCTGAAGCTAAAAAGGAGGGCGTTGTTGTACCCATGACATTGGAAGACTATTGCCTTAAGCCTACACGAAAAGAGACCACAGAGCCAACGCTTGATTCTAATTTCTTCGATGATGTCTTCGATCTAGAAACAGAGGATGACCTACCAACTGACGACGATGACGACGACGAGGATGATGATGACGACGATGACGATGTGGATAATGATGGTGACGATAGTGGTAAAGGAGAAACGTCATAAATTAAGAAATCCTCGTAGTAAGTAAAAATAAATGATAAATAAAGCAATCTTTCGACCGAATAACTTTTCTAGTTAGACAAGGCAATGGAGAGAGATTATGCGAAACAAGATTGTTTTCTTCGTAAAAACAGCGTCTTTTTAGCAGTAAATTACATTATTATTATTTTATTATTTAGAGTGTATTGTTAATTATATCTTATTTTTCCATTCAAAATTCTCTTTTATACTTTTTTTATTTGATTTACCAATATGCAGCATCAAATAAAAGAGAAGATGCGTTTCTAAACGCCCACGAAATTGTTACATTTTAAAAATAAAAGATGTCAAAAAATAGCTTAAAACTAATACAGACTAAAGATTTTAAAGCCAAATAGTAAACAAAAGTTATATTGTTGATAACAAATATGAACAAATTGCCATATTTCCAACATTTTTTCAAAAAAAAAAAAATCTAAACTAAACAACCCTCTACTACACTTTTTTGCGCATAAGTTATTTTTTTTTTTTTTTAATTAAGTTTGTCCTTATATTTTGAGTGGCATCCAACTTTTAGTGACAATTATTTATTTCTTCCATCATGTTTTGATTTTTGCAGTTCTCATTCGTCATCAATCATCTTATTATTATTATTTTTATTTTTTTTTGAATTGATATTACGAAACAAAATGTCTCAATTTTCAAATCCCTTCAAAATGCAAAGAAAATTACGCAAATTTAATTATTTCTTGCAAATATATTTTGAACAAAACAACAAATGACAACAATTAACTAAACAGTAAGTCGTCTAAACATAAAAAGAAGTGAAGAATCAACCTAAAGTAGTATTTAAGTCTACGTTCATACATATAAAAATAATAATAACAATGATATACATTTAAAACAAAACATAAAGTACGAATATTTAATATACATACTATATTTTTTTAAGTCTCTCACCTATATTCTCTGCTAGACATAAACATATATGACTTATTAAATCCAATGCAAAACATTTTCAAAATAGCAATCCCCTCCCCCTCAAAGACAACCTATAGAAGATCTGTTTTTTGTTCATTTCTGTATTCTCTATATAAATATTTGTTTAGTAAAGCTTTATTTGATAATTGTTTGTCGGTAAAATAAACTCGTAATTTAAGTGTTTAATACTTTTTTTAAATTTTAAACACTTCAACAAGTTAAATCCACATAAAATGCCAATAAAAATATAGAATATAGTGAACCATTATTACAAATCTTTATATAAGAATTCATCTACGTTTTTTTTCGTTCACTACAAAAATTGAAGCAAAGCAGAAAGAAATGAAAAGAAAAAACAACATCTCGAAATCAAATGATTGATGATTGGGGGCGCAAAATTGTATTTGCTATTAGTGAAATTCTATATTTGTGTTCGAGTTTAAGAATAGATGCACGATTTGAAAATATACGCTATATAATTGGAAGCCAATACTACAACTAGAATTTGTGTTGGCAAATTCATTTATGAATGCATCCGTAAATCAATTTTTGAGAAATAACTAGAAGTTTGTGCCAAATAGAGGTCTCAAAAACGCCAATAAAAATAATTAAAAAGACCTAAACCAAATTTAGATATTTTTCAAATAGAATTTGTAATTTTTAAAATTGATTACGCAGTTTTCGGATACTAAGCCGGCAGATGCAGATAAGCATTTGCTTATACCCTATAAGTTTGTATATTGAGATATTATTGTCTCGTTTCATTTACATTGTCAACAAAATATACAAATTTTCTAAAAAAATATGCATTTCTTGAAAATATTTGCTACAAATGAAAGTGGAGTCATTTCACTTCGTGAACCAGTTGGAAACATAAAGTGCTACAGGAATTTGAAATCGAAAACCATCCACCATAATATTCCCACCATAATAAACTCAAAAAAAAAAAACGTTATTCAATAAAATGCTATCCACATTCCAGAATTATTTTATATACTATGTGGGAAGGCAAAGCATGTAAAAATCTGTACAAGTTATATTTAGCTCATAACCAATTACCGATGTAAACGCAATACTATATACTATATATATGTGCTCTTGGTTTTTCATGAATAATGAACATTTTTCAGTTTTGCGTAATAAATTTATAATTTTTGGATTCTCGCCCATGGGATTCTTGCATAAACTTACCGGGAAGTAAAACTGGTTGGAATTTTCCGGGTCTTACAAAAGTATTAGCGTTGACATTTGAATTAATGGTCATCATTTCATTTCAAATGCAGCATTATGAGTCATAGATATCTTTTTCCTACTGAATTCGGGAAATTCAGCTGTATTTTTTCTTTGTGAAGAAATGCTTAAGGTCTAATGTTTTTTATATACATATATTTTTATTTAATTCTTGAAGTCTTTCTTTTCTTTCCTTTCTTTTCTGGGTCTTTAAGAAAACAATTTTCAAATAACTTGTGAAATAAAAAGAGTTCCAAACTCTTATTTGAAAATAACATCAAAAATTAATTTTGAAAATATTTTCAAGTTTTCTAAGCCACAAAAAATTCACCATTTTTGCCTTCACCACAAAAACTTTTCCTTTTGAATTGTTTTTTTTTCTGTGTCTATAATCTTTTGGACATGGACTTTACAATCTCAAATTACTTCTACGGATGCTGTAATTAGGCTCCTGTTTTCTTTACTTATTTACTACATTTTTTTCATCCCTGATCGCGTGTAGCTTCTAAGTCATGCACATGAGCTCTAAATGACCTGACACGAATGTAGACAGTAGTTATTTAAAAACATGTAGTCGAAAATTCACACCGTTTCTTTGAAATTTACCGCGTAAACTGATGTCTCAGTGAATTTGTCACAGACAAGAATGAAGTGATTACTGGCATCCTGCAGGTTTCTTTGTTCTTTAACTTATCTACATCTTAAATCTCTCACCTCCTCGGAAACAATTTCGCAGGCATATTTGACATCTGTTTTTACGTAGTGGTATTCGAATGCGTAATTCTGTATTGAGTATTGAGATTCGAATCTTTTCATGCAGGGATCAAATGTCACACTCGAATTTCTATTGTACCATCAGAAAATGTCTGTTTGGGAGGAGCAATTCAAGAAGACAATTGCGATGATCGCGAGACTCGAAACACAAAACTTTACTCGTAATAACCAAGAAATTTTTGTCGTAATCATTTATTATTACAGAAATATTGTTACAATTACATTATTTGGTTCGAAATATCTGCACAAAAATTTTGCTTTATGCATAAAGAAAAGGATATAGATAATGCTAAGGGGTATGACATATTTAATATAAGACCTTACAATTAAAAAACCCGATGAAAAAAAAAAATTAGGGGTCCAAAAAAATTAACAACTCAATAAAATAGACGAAAAAATGAGAGGACAAATGTAAAAATATCACTTCGTACAATAGTTAAATTAATACATGGATATACTGCTTCGCATATTCCTCCATCCTACATTGCATCGAAATGGAATCGATGAGCCTCCTGTAACCTCTCCTGTTTATCCTCGCGTTTCTCCTTAATGTACAGAACTAGAATTATTAGAACAATTACTAGGCACGTTCCGCCCAAGGCTACAACGCTCATAACAATCAGTTTGCTGGGCGTAACAAACAATTGGGCCTTCCAACGCTGAGGATCTTCAACGGGCTTGGGCACTACGATAATCTGAGAGTTGGGTATCAGCTGAGTCCATGTGCGTGACATATGACCCAGGCCTACAGTTAGCGAATCGACGAAATTTGGTGTCCTACCTAGACCGAAAATAGTATATGGTAGTTGTAAGGCAAAATACGATGATTGCGGCAATTGCACGGAGGATCCACGCTGCAATTCACCATCTTGAGTCGTGGTAAAATAGGTTATACGAGGCCCTGGCAAGTTAGTGCCGTAGGTTCGTTTCTTACGTCCCAAGGGGGTGTGCAATGTAGGATTCTTTTCGTTGATTAGCCCGGTTAGAACAATGACTTTAAC
Organism: Philornis downsi; assembly: GCA_019455685.1. Lineage (NCBI taxonomy): Eukaryota > Metazoa > Arthropoda > Insecta > Diptera > Muscidae > Philornis > Philornis downsi. Next base: position 810,999 of record JAHXMU010000074.1, read on the forward strand.
GAAATTCGCGTCATAATCCAATGTATTACGGAAAGCTAAAGGTTTGTATTGACCGTTCTTGTCTTTCTGTATCAAAATAACATCCAAAACACCTAAAAAGTAAACAACAAAATACTAATTATTAGCTATTATCGACAAACAATGTAGATAGATAAAATTTCCCACTGGATAATTCCTCTCATCGTTTTTAACTTTCCATTAAAGAGACGACTTTTCCCGCGGGGAATTTTAACCACGATACATGTGATTGTTTTATGAAAGTTCTCACCATCCTGATAGAAATCGTAAAACGCTCCCGCTACTGTATCGTTGCCCATAGGATTCAAAGCATTCCATTTCACCTCAAACGTTCTCTTCAATGGGGGATTACACATTTTACAAGGAACATTTTCCAACAGGAATGTCTGCATTCTCTTGGTAGACAAACTTTGCAAAGTCATGATCAAGTCGGGATAGCCATCCATATTAAAATCACCACTACGAGCTGTTATTGTCTTCAAATAAACGTCATCTTTAATAGGCGGTACAAAACCCCACGATACGGCCTGGGGATCTTTGAAGTTCACATGAATATCTCGGAAATTCGAACCATCATGTACCAAAATAGTTGAATTTGCGCAATCTTTTTGGAAACACACTGGCAATATGATATTCTCCACTCCTTCCAACTCAAAGTCGGCAAATACTGCCTGGCCCAATTTGTAGTCGGACCCTACGATAGATATGTCGATGGTGTGATTGTAAATGAAGTCCTCTTGGGGCTCCTCTGTGCGGCCATACCAAATTTCATAAAATTTGTCGGTCTGCACAAAGAGATCCGCCGTGAAGTCTCCGTTTAAATCGAGATAAGCATTAGCATTGGGTATTTTAATGTTGGTAGAAAATGAGGCTTGACCGGGGGGTGGAGATTGTCTCCGTTGTTCAGGGGGGCCACGATTCTTTTGGAATATCCAAAACACGCGCTCTCCTTCGTCATTCAAACCGTAAAGGTCGATAATCATATCTCTGTTGAAATCTAGGGCCAACGGTTCGCCCTGAGTCTTCAGTAAAGGTTCTTCTTTCTCACTTGTACAATTTAAACCCTCGGGTCCACCCCAATGCACGTAGGCACTGTAAATATTTTTATGACTTCCCATAGGTCTTACGGTAACTAATACGTCCATGAGTGCGTCGCCGTCAAAGTCTCCTGGTATAACACTAACAATTTCAGACTTGTTATAGAGACAAGAAGGGCCATGACGTAGTAAGGGCTCAGTATAAGCACCTGAAAGATAGTAATTGAAAATATATACAAAATCGATTTTTATACTATATTAACTTTTTCGTATAATTTGTTTTTCACAGTATATATATATTTAATATCTACCGCAAAACAACTCACCCGTTAAGATGTGCAATGTCTGCATACGATCCCTTATTATAAACACATCCGTCAATTCATCCGAATTGAAATCACCAAACGCGGCCACAACACCCTCTTTGACGTTACCAAATACCTGGGGAGTCACATCGTTGGCAAGTGAACAGCTTATAAGTACGGTCAAAGTGGTTACAATCCACGGAATTTGCATACTCTGAAGAAACATTTCTATATTCGATATCTTTGGTTGCTGATGGGGACTTTTACATCATTTGTTTTGTTAATGCGAAGAAAATCAATATTATTGAGGTAGCCTCTTTCACGCCAGTTAAAACTGTGAACTAATTGGTTTCTCAGATTTATGGTCCGCTTTGCGTAAATTTCTCTTCAACGCAGAAGACTTTATCCTACAAAGTTGTGGAAAAATCCTAAAACTTTATCTAAATTTCACAAAAAAATGAGTCAATTTTGAGTGTTGACGAATTAATAGTGTATTGGAGAATGGGGAAAACAAAGAAAAAACATAACAGCTGTTACGAAGTTGCAGCCAGAAGGAGTAGAAAATAGCCATAAAAGGTAGTAATCGATAGTAATTTTGGTAATCAATAATATACTAAAGTGGAAGCCTATTTGTCAGAAAAATCCGATTGTATCCACCTACAGATAATTTATATTAGGGAAGATGGCACATTAACAGACCGATCAGATAGATTTGATTGTATTTGTGTTCAATTTGCTTAAATTTGTTCACCAAATATTTGTCAATTTTTGCAAGCAGAGTTAAATCTGTCAAATCAATCTGTGTGTGCCTCGTTTCCTTTGTCTATTTGCCAATCTGGACTAAATTTTGTGAGATTTACCTTTTGCAACGTGACCACTGGTACAATTTCATTCGACGATGGCACACCAACAGGGCGATTTGACAATTATAAATTATTATACTGTATATTTGCCGTTATTTCCAAATAGGATACAATTTGCCAAATCAGTCTGTCATTGTGTCATCCTCTTTATAATATAATGGATATATTCATCAATTAATGCCAACTATAACTGATGCTCATGCTCGACCTCAAAATAGGTGGTCCCTTTAATCCGTCGTCAAATATGGACATAGACGTTGTTTATAAATTTATTTCTAAATTGCCCAATTATTGTATAAATTACCAAAATTATTTAAAAGTACATATTTAACTCTATTTGTGGATAATTTAATTATATTTTCATATTAAACATTTGCCAATTTTCGAGTTAAATATGACAGACCACTCTGCTAATGTTTAAATCACTTAGCTATATATCGATTAAAATAGCCGTAATATCCTTGCTTTCCTGGTTCAAGGAAAATTTCCATCACTGATACCATTATCGACAGCTGCAAAAAATGTCCTCTTTGCTTTCTGTTTATTCCTCATTCGCCCTTTTCCAATTTCTCCATTTTATTTTTGTTTCACTTTCCTTCCAAATATACATAGTTGTCCACGAGAGTATTAAAGCAGAGGTACTGCAAAACAATAACACTCAGTTGTGTACAGAAAGTATCAAAAAATGTGAGGTATTTGCTGCCATTTACTAAATTGCCTTGGTTATTTCTATGTCTTCGTCGGAAGTGAAAAGTTAAAGGCGACAAGTGTCGAAAAAACCCTGGAAAATTTTAAGTTTTAGGAAATAAAAACATTTCCCAATAGAAAAATTACTTGAAGAAACAAACGATTAATTTATCGGTGATTAAAAGAAAATGAAAGGAAAAACATAATATCTTAAGTTTTACTTCACGAAGAAAAAAAAGAAAAGAAAAATAATCTAACAAAGCGTTTGCACATAAACAATAGTAGAGAAGAAAAAAACGAAGGCAAATAGAAAAAATTACGTAGAAAAAAATTAATAGCAAAGTTTGCAAGCAAAATTTTATACATAAAAAAGTAAGTGATCTTCAGGAAGGGTTAAAATTAGTAATAACTTAAGCAAAAGGTCTACATTAAAAGAAATCAAAGCGTATAAGCCAAAGTGTGCAGCCAGTTTGTCGTGCGTCTACCCCTATGAAAACCCTTGAAAATTGATTTTCCCCAAAAAGCAGCTGTAAAAGAAGGAATGCAAAAAATATATGTATATGTGTATATAGAAAAATCATATGTAGCGTTTGTATGACATTTGCACAGATATCTCGGGTTAAGTGCCTGCGTACCGCCTGAATGCGTGTGTGTTTGTGTATTTGGCTCAAAAGGAAATTCCCCTTAGACACAACGGCTCCTTCCTTAAAAAAGAAACGCGATTATATCGTCATAGTCAAAGAATTAAATAGTGAAAACTGTTGAGAGGAGAGAAATTTACAAGAAATTGTAGCAATCAGAACTGAGTATATTGTTGCTTTTACGTTTGCCACCTCCGCTGTCGTTGCTGCCGCCACCAGCTCCATCTTCATTACCATATTCAGTGCTGTTGCCCTTGCTGCTGTTGCGATTGTAATCGTTGTTGTTATTCCGTGTCATCGTATGCAATGAATATTGTTGGTGATTATGAATACAGTTCGAAGGATATGTTGGGCCATGGTGCCTTTGCCGTGGTCTACAAAGGACGTCATCGCAAGGTAAGTTTATGTGGATATGCAAAAGTTTTGTTTATTTGTTCGCCGGTGCAAAACTCACACGAAAGAAGTTTCTGAAAATCGGCCGCAACAGTTTTTTTTTGCAAACAGGAACGAAGGTTTCTATGCAGATGGGCAAATAGCAAGAGGTTATTGACCAAAACATCGTATATTTGAGCCATATCGGATCATTCTATTTATGTTAAACCAAACATTAACTATCATCCGGAAACAGAAACATTGTATTTTATGTTGTGAAAGGAATATGATGGACACGTCTCTAGATAAATATCATTTATTTGCCAGGTTGTTAAAAGCGGATAAGCCGGCTAAGTATGCTTATCTTAACGCAATGTACCATTAGTGAATGAAATGCCGGCTCCTGTTAGAAAATTGTAAAGGCATGAAAAAATAAAAAACAAAAATTAAAACATTCAAGTTAGGCTCGATAAGTTCAATTGAAAACAACTTTGCTAGCATTTTGGATTTGAATGATGTACTCGTATTATATTAAATTAGCAATGCTGTCATACTATAAAAAGTTACTCATCTAAACTCAAACGTATCTTTTTAAAGTTAGCTGAAATTATAAAGGGTGTCCCAACAAGAACGCAAGATTTAAATGACTGATGCAGCAATTGAATTGTTTCTCTAGCTGTATGACATGTGGCGGCGTCTTGTTGAAACCACAGGCCCTCCACATTCATTTATTCAATTCTAGGCACGAAAAAACTGGTTATGCCTCATTTTCATAAAAAAGGTCCAATGGTCCCTCCAGCCCAAAATCCTCACCACACAGTGACACGTTGAGGATGCATTTGCTTCTCGTGAATCACTCGAGGATTTTCCTCACCCCAAATGCGACAATTCTGCCTATTAACGAAGCCATTATGACGGAAATGGGCCTTGTGACTGAAGATGATTTTATCGGCAAATCCGCATTTTCATGTTGTCTCTCCAATACCCAATTAACGAACTCCCTCCGCTGTCCATGGTCAGATGGCTTCAGTTCCTGTGTTAATTAAGCTTTGTATGCATGAAGATGCAAATCTTTCGTCAAAATTCGCTGCATAGTGGATTTGGAGACACCAATTTGATGAGCTCGGTGTCGAATTGAGGTGGATTTTCGGTCAATCGACCTGGTCGAAGGCGCGTTGTTGTCTTTACATCACTAACAGACCCAGTTTTGGCAAATTTATTCATTAATCTCTTTACAGTTGACTCTTTTGGAGCATTGTTGTGACCACAAATTGATCGCAATTTGCGAACTGTAGCCGCAAAACTTTCACCATTTTAATAAAACAATTTCACAATGAGAATGCGGTGTTCATTCGTGTAGCGCTCCATTTTCACTAATCTCGCACCTTCTACTAGTAAACAATAACTATCGTTCAAATGTCAAACAATGACACTTCGAATGCCGCCAAATTTAAATCTTGCGTTCTTGTTGGGACACCCTTATAATATGTTGTGGCCTTTACCGCTTTTGCCTAAAAGCAGAGCGCAAGTTATTTTGAACAAAAGTAAAATTCAACGACAAAACTGAAATAGTTTGTGATCTGATTTGCTTTGATGCTTCGTATTATGATTACAATATTTCCCGATAAGGGGAACATCTTTAAGATCAAAGAAGGGCTTAACGGAACACAAATCAATGTCAAATAAAGCCACTACCCCACATGGTCATGCCTTTGATGCAAACCTTTACAAAAGCCAAAAAAAGTAAAAAAATCAAAATGTTATCCTCATCCTGATCGGACAAGAGATGGCGGAGCGAATTTTGAAATTAAGAGATTTATGATCTACGTCAAAGCTGTTTAAAGTTAACGTTACTCATCTAACAAAAGATAAGTGGCCTTTCGGACGAAGGCATTAGATCAGAACACCCATTCTACATTTCTAATAAATTATATTATTACACATTACACCACACATAATATAAGGCACATTCTACAACACTTTCAGACTTTCTAGTAAAATTTTATTTTAAATTAAATTGTGAGCAAGCGTTATTACATATCGATTATCTTATATTTCTAGATTATAACCGATTTACTTCTAAATTAGTGATTTTCATATTTTTCGTCTTTAATAATCATATCACATTTAAAACCGCATTATGTTTTTTATAAATTTATTTTTTATTACGTCTTTTTCTTTTAATTGATATTATTAAGAAGACTAAATCCAATATATAAATTGTTGCATATTGTAATTAACATTTAATTGGCCGGAAGGCTTTAAATCACTTGACACTCTTGGAACCGAAGTCGCAAATTTTGGAAAACTCGTTGA